>JBAMYA010063922.1:0-54640 GCA_037176975.1 Arrhamphus sclerolepis | reverse complement strand
CCCCCTCTTGCTGAGGAGAGGAAGGACGACTGGGTTCGGGGGGGGGGGGGGGGGGTGGGGGGGTGGTTTTTTGGTTTGTGGGTTTGGTGGTTTCCCCCCCCCCCCCCCCCCCCCCGAAAGTTAGAAGATACAGGAAACGAGGGCAGAGAAGGGGGGGGACACGGTAGAGTGGTTACGACTTGGGACTCGAGCTCATGACCAGCTGCATGAGGCTACGGTCTCGTATGTGGTCCCCCCAGATGGATGGAACCGTTTTGTTGGACACCAACATGATGAATGAGAAAAGAAGTCGTGGCAGTAACGAGTAGTTGTGCTGTCGTTTAAGCAGGAGCAGGTTTCTTTTGGCAGTTTTGCACAATTCCCTTCCATGTGTTCAAAAGGTCAAAATCCTTATGGCAGCTTTTTATTTGCAAATGTCTTGAGAACTTCTGCTCCAAACGTTGGTGCTTACAGACAGAAAATGTTACTTTACAGAAAGAGTGGAGCTTGTAAGTCAAATCAATGTTCCCCATTGAAATTAATGGAAAGGACATTAATCAGGTCCATGTCCCCCAAAAAATCACCCCAGTTTTCTTTTTGTTACATCATAAATTTATTCATAAATAATAAACGCTGTATGAGAACATAAAACAATATTGGCAATACAAAATTTGGCAAAACTGCACAAAACACAAGAGATGCTTTATTAGTGAGGTAGTGAAGTGAACAGATTCATGCTAACTAGCGGCGGCGCACCTCAAGCTTAACTCGTAACTCAAATTTCTGCTCACAAGTCAAAGCAAAAAAAAAAAACTGACAGAATGACGGCTCTTAACTCAAAAACCTCGAATGTCGGGACCCTCGTAAGTCGAGGCACCGCTGTTAAAGAATAGCAGTGTGTTCAGTTAGTGAGGTCCTTTATTACACCAACAGGTGTCAGCGAGGACCTGGGCTGCTCCAGACACGTCCAGGAGGACAGTGTACTTTGATTAAAACATTGACTGGATAAAGAAGTGCAGAAAATAAGAGCTAAAATCAGTTTTAAATGCTTTAAAATGGCATCCGAAACCAGAGAGACGAGCTGGATCGAAGAACTGCTTCTGTGTCAAAGTCTCAGCAATGATCAGCTCCAGGGTGCTCAGAGAAGGTCCAGCGTTACTGTCGAGTGTGGTAACAATTTATGGATGCTTATGTGAAGTCAAGCTAACAGCCAGAAGCCACTGCAACATCTCATTGTTGAACAAAATGACACTGAAGAGGTTACAATTTGGTCTAAAGACAAATGATGCAACATTTTGGGGACTTTATGAAGGCAAGTTTGTTATTTCTGGATCTAGGGGCCACATGAGTCCCAAATAGGAGTTCAGGCCAAAGTACACTGAAGACAGTGATGCAAGCACCATGATCTGGAGATGTTCCTCAGACTGTGGTGCTGGGTCTGTTTATTGTATACAGCCATCATGGATCAACCCCAGTTCCAGAAAAGCTGGGATGTTATGTGGAGCCTGGCAGGATTTGTAAGTCTCATATTTCTTTCTTTCCCCAGTAGAACATATCAGATGTTGAAACAGGTATTTTACCATGTGATGGAAACTATAATATTAGAAGAGGGCAATGTTTACCATTGCGTAGCATCCCCGCTTTACAAGTGCACTCCTCTACAAAGCCATGCTGTTGTGCAGTATGTGGTTTAGCTTCGTCTTGCAGGAACATGCAGGCTCTTTCTCTGAAAGTGGCTGTCGGGTTCAGCTGAGTGGTGGAAGGAAGATGTGACTCAAATCTTCACCTGCTGCTGGGCTTTATTTTTATCCACCAGTGTCATGCTTTGCAGATGCTCATTGTTGTCCAGATGCACCCTTCAGAGCCAGTTCTTACTCTGAAAGCTCCTTTCAGACAAATTCACAGCACAAAGATTTTACATTTAACTATCAAATTCATTCCATTTATGCAACTTAAAATCATTTCCTGCCTCCACAATTATTTAGTACTTCATGGCTTCCTGTATACAAGCTGGGGAACCACGTAGGCGGCTGAGTGACAACACGAGGACTAATAATAATAATTTCTGGAGTAATACAGTGCAATAAATGTAAGAAAACACAACGTGAACTTCCCTCAGGATTAATAAAGTATCTATTTAGCTAGCTGGCCACATAGAAAGATGAGTTCTGGCTCCCCTTGTCAGGGAGGGAGAAAGTGTTGCCCTAAAACCTCCATGTGGTGCCTTTCCAGATGTGTCAACCGCTCACGCTACAAAATACACAACGCGACTTTTAGGGTATCCACCGACACATTAAACAAACCCAGCAGTGGAACTTCTTCAGAGAGCTGGAAATCCACCAGCACCTGAAAGCATCAACATGAATATCTGAATCATTCAGATCATTCACATCTTCTCACATCCCTACTTGTTACTTTATCATCTGAATCACCGTACAGTCTTTAACACAACCTTGATGCATTTTATTCAGTCTAGGAAATTATTTAAAATGTTTTCATGTACTCATCTGCTTTTATATGGTATTAAAAACATCCCTTTGTTTCGTTTGGAGATTAAATGTGCTGTATTCCATACTTTCTAGCACTTTCTATTTAAAATTACTGATATTTCTCATCAGATAGCTTGATGAGGGCTTAGTTAAAAAAAAAAAAGTCTATAAACGTGTCCTGTCAAGCTTACATGTCTCTGAATTGTGTCTGTTTACTGATTAGAGTTACAATATATTCTCCTTTTGTCCGATTTATAAATTTGTAAATTAGTTTGCTTTATTCTTTGGGGACTTTCTAACTCTGAGCCTCAGTGACTCAGCATCGCCCGACTCCAGGGACACTTAAACCTTGTTTTTTTTTTTTTTAGACTTGCAGCTGGATGATTTAAGAAGCTTTGTTTTTTTAATCCAACCAACGGTTCCAGTTAGTATCATAAATGTGATTTTTCTAACTCGCCCTTTTCACAGTTAGATTTTGGTATTAAACAAGTGACAGCCAGCTGTGGTTTCTAGATGCTGTGGTTGTTTGTGCTCTTTGCTGTGTGTGTACTTGCATGTGTGTATTTTTGGTGCTTCCTGCACTGACCTCAGCTGGTAGGTGCACACTCGAGCTGAAGCATTCAGCTCAGCATGCATGATGCTTGTAAATGTTCCCTACTAATAGTATGTGAGGCAGAAGTGTTCCTGAGCAGGTGTCGACTCCGTGACACGTTACAGCTCCTCTGTACCTACGTAGTCGGTCTTGTACCTGTTTCTCGCCTCTGCCTGTAAAAACTGTGTCTGGTTGGTCGTTCAGGTGCAGGGAATGTCGTTCATCGCAGCGGTGCTGATCCTGAATCTGGACACGGCTGACGCCTTCATAGCTTTCGCCAACCTGCTCAACAAGCCCTGTCAGATGGCCTTCTTCAGAGTCGACCACAGCCTTGTCAGTACATGCACAACCACACACTTTCATTTAAGTCTCGTAAAAGCAGAGACGCAGCGGGGTGTCCATGCTCGTGCTAGATTTACATATGGTGAACTAAAGAATCTGGATTAATCACATGGTAGATTAAGGATTCCAAACCCATTAAGACTTCAACCTCCCAGTTAGTGATTAAGGAACTTCCACTCAGTATAACAATAATAATAATAATGCTAGCACTTAGTTCCATACTAAAATGCAGTAATACATGTTTTATTTCTAAGGTTTTAGATGTTGATCATCATTATCATCAGCAACTACAGTTTTATAGTTTAAATGAAAACCTCAGATGAGCACCACCATTCAGCTTCTGTCACCATTATTTAAGAAAAACAGCCTAAATGCAGCTTTACCAACAAGAATTTCTGTAAATCAGTCTTTCACACCTTCCTGGTGCGTAGAATCAGGAGAATTTGTCTTTCATGTAAATATCTTCATAAATGCAACACTGCACTTCTCTAAAACAGTTCTTTGTAGGTGATGATGTGATGAGAATAAGTACAGCTTTACTACAATGTTGGGTTAAAGTTTTAAGCTAGCTATTGTTCTTCAATATTTAACTGGAAATAAAATAAAGCCACTGACCTTCAGTTAATATTTCCAAATCTCTAAACCCAAAGACATTCAGAGCTGCTGAAACAAACAAATATTAATATTTTAGACCTCAGACTGGGTTGCTGGTCTTGCTTTGATTTATTTATTTATTTTTTTTAACATTCTCAGTATCATGCAGGAAACATTTCTGTGTTCTAAATGATTGATTTTTGCTTTAACGAGCTTTTACAATGATATAGTGCTAGCAGTAGCTCCTCCCTCCGACATCTGGAGGAAAAAGGTCAAAATGGGGAAAAGAAGGAAAATCGTTGTGCTCTTGTGGGGGGGTCGATGCCGTTTCACGTGGGACCTGTAGGTTTTTCCAGACTTCTCTCTCAGCTTACAGAGTGCACGTTTCTCTCGACAGATGTTGACGTACTTCGCAGCATTTGAAGTGTTCTTAGAAGAAAATCTACCAAAGCTCTTTGCACATTTCAAGAAGAATAACCTAACCCCTGATATTTATCTAATTGACTGGTGAGTCTCTTTACATTTACCTGTTTAAATTCATTTATATGATGTCATCTGGGCTGGATAGATGCATTTCTTTCTCTACCTCCCTGCAGAATCTGCTTTTTCTCTCCTTTCTGCTAAAAATGTCTCATGATGCTCGTCTCATTTCTTGTGTCGGGCGTCTGGGGAGTTTTTCCTTGCTGCTGTGTGGCTTAAAGGTTTTTTTTTCTTCCAGTAGTGCAGTCTTTACCTCCCACTGCTTCTTGCCATAAATTAAAATTGAATTGATTTAAAAACAGCTTTCCTGTAACTGGTCATTTGTGGTGGAAACTTCTACTGTTCAGTAGAAACTGGGATTAGCTCTTGCCATGTTAAAAATACCAATCCTTTATTACAAATCACTGTAATATATGACAGAAAAAAGGTTAAAAGGCAAAGTTCTCTGTACAAACGGATCGATAATCTGAGCCTCACCTACAGACAAACGAGTAAGAAGCTGGTTACAAACAGCTGAAACGTGCACGTGCCTGCCAGATTATTGGACCGCATCGAGGACAGGGAACTGTGTCGTGTGCAGGATGCTCGGGGTCGTCCATGATGTCTGTGATTTTAATGAAGCGTCCTCCTCCTCCGCAGGATCTTCACTCTGTACAGTAAGTCTCTGCCGCTGGACCTGGCCTGTCGCGTGTGGGACGTGTTCTGCAGAGACGGTGAGGAGTTCCTGTTCCGCACTGCTCTGGGCCTGCTGCGGCTCTACCACGACGTCTTGACCTGCATGGACTTCATCCACATGGCTCAGTTCCTCACCCGCCTACCTGACCTCATCTCCGCTGAGCAGCTCTTCCAGCACATCGCTGCGATTCACATGACCAGCCGGAACAGGAAGTGGCCACAGGTGCATCCATTTATCCATGTACAGGTGTAGCCGCCTGCCTCACATGCGCCTCATTGAATTGCTGCTTCCCTCCAGTTTTCACACGTAGTTGACGTCCATGTGTGGAGATGCTTTCAGTTGTTAACTTCCTCATCCTCCGTCTTTCCAGGTCCTGCAGACGTTGACGGAACAGAAGAAATCAGGAACGAGACAATCCAATGCTGAAGCGCTGAGCTGAGGTCAGAGGATGATGCATCACACACTAACTCAGTCAGACCCCCGACAGGAAACCTTCTGGACTTCAGAAAACCTGGAACTCTTACCAGACCAGGACGGCGTGAAAGAAACAGAGGCTCCATGGACTTGGGGAGAAGCTAAGCTGATGCTGCTCCGATCAGACTTCCCTCTAGAGCTGCGTCAGTGGTTCGACCCTGCAGGAGGGTCTGGAACGATCAGGTGCAGGTGTGGAACAGAAATGAGGCCTTATTTATCAACTAGCATCCCCCTGAGAATTGTAACTAAGAAACGGTGAGGAATGTAACACTCCCACATCCATGCACCCACAAGGGTGAGACAAGTCTCCACAGACCAGAGGCAACAAGGTCCCGCTCAGTCTTAGTCCTCTTCTTTCTAAATACCGCTCTGCTCAAGAATCTTTTTTTTTCCAGCTATAAAAGTTGACAGTCGTCGTTTCTATGTTCAAATCCCAAACATTTATCTTTGGCAAATGGAATTCTGACTTGTTTCTGGGAACCTTCATTCAACACTTTGGTCATTTCTTCGTATTTTCTATAATTGTAACTTCTGATGACATTCCACACATTCAAATTTATCTTCGAGGTGCATGTTTGCATCCCACCGTAGTCTGAAGCTCTCAGAATGACGTCTGGGAGCTTCGCATTGTTGCATCTACTGAAGTCCTTTGCACAGGGGTAATAAAAACTACCCTCACGTGGAATATTGAAGTCGATGAAACTGCTAGAAGAAGGAAAAGTTTTGACACTGCGTGCACGTTGATTTCTCTGATGTTTAAGATATTTAAGTTGCATTTCTGTGGGGAGAAAATCGACTCGCTACATCTGCGCGTACGTGATGTCTGTAAACTCAGTAGAGCTTTAATGTGCACCTTTGGGTGCTTGTATGTGGAACATGATGATCATTTTGTCTGTAGCTTTGATGGACAAACAAACACACACAAATGGTTAAGTACGTGAGCACGAACCCCCCCATACGCAGACAGAACTACATTTACCTACAGATGAGCTTACGAGCTTCTGAGACTCTGTCCTCATTCGTGCACGGTGCGTTTAAGTGCTGATGGAAAGCTGGGTCATCTGAGTCTCGTATTATTTCTCTCTATACTTGTAACAAATTGGCAAATACGTTTTTCTGTGGGTAAAATAATAATCTTTATATGGACATATATGCATTTATGAGACGTACAAATCTAATTAGATGGTTTAAAGAAACGACCGATAAATGGTGGACTGGTTTCATTTGTAAGCGTAGGAGGCTTTTTGAATTCGTAATATCATTTTGTCTGTAAACTACCCAAAGCTATGGACAAAATGTTTTTATGGTTTACAAATCCTGCTCCACATACGAGTGCCCAAACGTGCACACCAGCAGCTTTACTGAGTTTACAGATGAGCTATTTTGTACGCACACATGTACTCGATTTTCTCTCCGAACATTTCAGCCTTAAGTACGTTGAGTTGTTTGTTTGTTTGTTGTTGTTTTTTTTAAATATCATGGTGTGCTGTCTTTAAAATAATTTAAAGTTATAAATATGTTAATGAGACGGGGCTTGTAACGAAGCGTCTGCCAATTGCGAATATGCTCTGGCTTGCTTATAAAGATGTGAACACGCGTGTCGCGAGGATGGAACGTTACGCATGTCCACTAACTGGCAGATAATTGCTGAATCACCACTGCCTTATTTTCAAGGGGATATTCTCCTTTGGCAACTGATATATACGTGTGTGTGTGTGTATTTTTTTTTCTACAAACATGGCAAAACTCCATGTTGCTATAATATTATTATCCTTTAAAGGTAGATATTGGTACCAAGAAAATCAACTTCAACATCACGCTATGGCCACACATGTCTGAGGATGACCAACAGCATCCACTGGGACGTAGATGTACAAAATCTGACCAAAACATAGTTTCTTTACTGGATTTAGTGGTTACGAAGCTGAACGTTCCAGCATTAATCAGGAATCCTCAACAAAAACGACACCAAATTATGTTTGAGCAGCTTTTACTTAAACCTACATATTTGCAGGTAATCATCAAGAGGTTGATAAAATCCAAAGTATACATTTAAGAATATCTGCGTTATGTACGTTTTCAGATCTGTTTAGCTGCTGACTGTGTCAGACTCGGTTTGTAGGTTAAACTGCGATAAACAACTGCAACTAAACTTCCCTGCTGTTAAAAACGCCATCATATCTCTGTCCTTTCAGCACCACGTGCTGGTGCCGCCCACAGACTGAAACCTCCTCACGCAGGCAGCACAGGACGCGTTCAGTTAGAGCCGAGTTATGGAAACTGGAATGTAAAGTATTCTCTCGGCAGCTCCAGGGTTTGCCGTCTCCTCAGACCAGCTGTGCCACCGGTTGGGTCTCGGCACCACATCCACACGGTGGTGAATGTGCCGCTACGTCCTGACCAGCAGTGGTCGGGGTGCTTCTTGGAGTGAAGAGGAGCTTTTACGTGACTGTATTTACACGAGGACTGGAAAGTCAGTCAGTACAGTACGTTTCTTGATGAACAAAACACATCATATGTATTGTTGAGGCCCATTATACCCAATCCAATGATTCAAATGAAGTAAAAGTGCACATTTTATTGGCTCTTTAAATCTTAGGAGAGTTATGTTGAAATGAAGAGATTGAAGTTCTTACATGTCATTGTAACTGTTGTTTATGTCACTGTTGGTGGACGCCGCTGAGGTGAAACTGCTCTCCAGCACATCTCAGTCGAGTGTGAGACGTTCATGTGCAGCAGAATGTGAGACGTTCATGTGCAGCAGAATGTGAGACGTTCATGTGCAGCAGACGTTCTGATCCGTCTCCCTGATGCAAAACCACGGTGGTCAAAAACCACGGGACTGCAATAAAGCTTTTTGCACAAACGGCAGCTCATCGCAAAGATGCGACGGGACGAGCTGAGCTCATCACTTTATCATCATCAGTCATGGTTTCAACTTCACCCCCCCCACCCCCACCCCCTCATTATTTGTAGAAAAGTTGCTGTGGAGGTGTTTGACTGTGGTGAAATGGTCCAAAGTAGTTGTTCCATAAAAGCTGACGGTTCCATCAGCACCACCTGCTTTGCCCTTAAACCACAAAACTCAAAATCATTGAAACTCTATTTGGATTAAAAATTAAAAAGAAGGTCGCATACTCTTGGTTTATTAGCTACATGTCTGTTTTTATTTTTAAGAGACCTGTGTACTGTAAAGGACTGACGAGGTGGAGAGCAGAAGGTCGTCATGCAGCTGTGTGTCGCTTGAAATGTATATAAATGGTTTTATTATAATAAAAACATGCACATATTAAACCACAACAGCATTTGGTTTTTTTTATTCAAGATGTATAAATAAATGTTAATTTAAAGAGTAGAGCATAATGCAAAGGTAGGTTTGACTAAAATAGATTCAGAAATTCACAAAACTAAGCCTGAGAAACAACTTTACAGCTTAACTTTGGCTCCAGCATCAACAAGCACAAATGTTTACGTAGATCTTCACAAAAGTGTGCTTAAATAACTGCAACGGGTCAACTCTGCAAAAACTCTAGAGAAGGTTTTTTTGGTCAATAACATGCCACATCAGTGACGTTCTGATGCATTCTGGGAAAGCACCAACATAAAAAAAAAGGTAATTGTATATGTATAATAAAGTCATGTGCAAATGGGAACAGTGGACCAGGGCCCTGGTACATTTTTATTTAAATTATTTACTTTTATTAAAAAAGTTAACTTGCTGTTTGGGGTCAATGAGAGATGGTCTCAGGTAGCTAAAGATAGATGAAGACTATCTTTAGCTACCTGAGACCATCTTCACCACCAACTCAACACAGAACACCTAACACACCCCTTTGCCCTTTAGACAGATCTACACAAATCACACACACACACACACACTGCATAACTCAGAAAATACAGGAAACTGGTCGGCAGAAAAGAAGAGAAACACTTTTTACTATGTGCTTAGAACAAACATACAGACATAAGACAGAGAGAGAACTTTATTTTAACACAATCTACAGTCACTGACCCACCCCACCACTCAGGGTTCCTACGCAGTATGGAAAAGTATGGAATTTGTTTTAAATGTTTTCCAGGTCTGGAAAAGGGAAATTAGAGTATGGAGAAACATTTGTGTTTCCAGACCTTTGCTGGAACATGTAAAATGCAGCTCAGCTTTTAGAGATGCAGACCAACCAGGAAATGTGCATCAATACCTGCGGAGGGAGGGAAACTGTTCTGAAACTGTCGATTTGGCAAAAGTTGAGCAGAGATGAACATTATGCAAATGAGGAGCATCGTTCACATAAGGTCGTCAAACTTTTTTTTAAAGAGATAAGCTCCTCTGAGGGTTTTGTTAGGGGCTGTTATAGCTGGCATGTTAAACATTTAATTATTCTGACTAATCACTGTTCTGACATGATGGAATAATTATCATAGACATGCATCAAACTATTTAAAATTAAATGCAACGTTGCTGTTGATGGTGAAATTTGATAGAGATGCTGACATGTCCATCATAGTGGCCTCTGAAGGTCGGAGGTTTAACGTTTGTGGACTTTGACTACTGCTGGTTGGGACCACCCTCATCTGTTACCACGGTTACCAACTAGCTTGAGCCAGTGCAATCATTTAGAACAATCAGGCTACTTGACTGGAACTTTTTCATAGGTGTCCTACAACACTTTTTAACAGACACCCTGCAGCCAATCAGAATCGATTATTCACCCAGACCGTTGTATAAACAAGCTTTAATACCTGTGGAGACCAAACCAGGTTTTTCTTCTGCAATTGTTTTGGGGCAATTAGACAACTCTGCACGTCAAAACGCTGCTATTATGAATAAAGCTGGTGGATGTTCACCACTACTGACTGGATTGTTTGATTTAGTTCCCATAGAAACAGTGGATTCAGAATTAATAATTCCAAAAGTTTTTAATCAGATTAAGAACTTTTGCTCATCTAAAAGGGAAGCAAAATGAAGCTGAGCAACAATAAGTATCATTTCTTACATTGCACCTTTAGTTGTTTTTTACGTAATCGAGTTCAATGAGTCTTGAGATGAATGTTTTTAATGAGCAAAAACCCCTAAACCTTTAAAAAATGAATGGAAAGTTAAAATTTTCTTTTTTCTTTTTTTGCTGATCCGAAAATTGATCGGATCCGACTGCTAGCCTAACTGAACACTGTATTATCATGATAGTTTATTTGTGGTGCTCTATCGCCACCCTCTGGGGTCAGTGCATAAGTGCATCTGTTGACCCGATCCAAGTTAAGTGACATGAATGAAGGAAAATTAAGATGTGTGCAATTCTCCCAAATAATTTATTTAAATATACGAGAAGTTGTTTGTACGCTGAAGTCTCCAGAATCTGAGAACTTGAGTATGGAAAAAGTCTGGAATTTTAAATTTGAAAGTGTGCAGGAACCCTTAACTCACCATACACGTCGCTACACTGTCAACCTGCATCCTCTTCACAGAACATCCACATCTAATCTAGAAATCGAATGTGCCGTTAAACGTCTCTTGTTGAAAGATTCCCCACAGTTGCACTGAAAGCCAGCGTAAAATCGTTAAATGAATCCCCACTTAAATTGTTTGGGAACAAAGACAATAACATCAATTTTATCAGAATTAAAAAGGAAATTCTCAGTTCGAGCAAGAATACGTTTCAGAAGCACTTGGTACACATTAATGGGTCTACGTGACTAGATGCTTTGTCCATTTGTGTCGCTCCCAGAACGTCATCTGGAACAGAAGAAGTGGTGCTGGACCTCAGCAGGGCAGGTCCAGCTGCTGAGCTTCATGGCTAAGCTCATCACGACTTGAGGTCCAGATGGGCGCCTGATGACAGGTGGCCAAAGCTGAGGCCAGCAAAGGAGCCGGTTGGGAGGATTGACTGCAGGTCCTAGCATGATTCTGGACAACAGACCAGCTGGTGCAGCGCTTCTTCTAGAGAATCATTTCAAAATCTTCCAAACAGAAAGGCTGGAAGCTGCAGTCATCATTCTAACCATCGGCCTACGCTGTGGGACCTCCGTTATCAAATGGTGTTTTTATGGCCACATGAAATGACTGCTGTGGTTAGCATGGCTAAGCTAAGCTAAGCTTTTTTTCTCAGTCCCTTCCAGTCATGATGTTCTGTCAGTACAATCAACACTTTGCAGATGTACAACAAAGTATATTCTCTTTAAAATATGACCCTGGTGTTTTCAAAGCTCAGAAGTAATGCAAGTATAAAAAAGTAATGCAAAGCACTAAGTAGCTACAATGTTCACAGCAGTGACCAATCAAACAGCATCAAATGACGTGCGGCATCTCATTAGTGACCTTTATTGACTGATATAATGATGACGTGGTACAAATAAATTTACTCCAATTAAGGTTTTTGTGGATGTCCAATCTAAGTTTAGAGAACAAAACCAACTGGTTCAGGAAATTGTAAATGTGTGTGATTGTGGTGTTTCCTGCTTCCTGGTTGGGTTTTAATTAGGAATTAATTAGGAAAGTTGCTGCTTGTTACACACCAACTCATTAAGTTTTGGGACATCTGCATGTCAGGAGAACCTTTGCAACGATGTGTTTAAGCTAATCTTAAGTAATGATAAGACTGGAATTACTTAAGTATTTATTTTTACTTTTGTTGTGAGATGTCAGATAACTGACTAATAATGTGACTAGATGCTGTCTTTTTTAAAGTTCATCCATCGTTCATGTTGATTTCTGATGGCTCTTCTGAGTTTTTGAAGTCATAAGAACATTGTGTGTGTGTGTGTGTGTGTTGCCTTCACACTTTGTGCAGCACCTCTGGTCTAACCACACGTGCACGTCTCTGCAGTTTACCACTAGATCAAATGTAATGGAAAATTTCTGTCACAGGCAAGTCCACAACCATCCCCAACCCCCCACCTCCCCAAACCCCAACCCACCCACCCACCTTACATGACTTGTCACTTGTCACTTGTGCATGTGAGACCTTATAAATGCACCCCAGACTCAGAAGGAGCTCAGTTAGAAGCCGTCACCACCTCTCTGCTGTTATTACCAGGAATACTAAATGACCATGAGGACGGCTCACGTCTTCCTGCTCTGCATGCTTGGAGCTGCACTGCTGCCTGCAATTCTCTGCAACAGTAAGCTTCACCTCCACTTTGTCACTCAGAATTAGCTCTTTCCACTTAAAAAGGAATTAGGTAATTATTTCTCTTCAGATGGAATCGGGCCTGATGACTGCTGCTTCAAGTTCTACCCAAGAAGGATGAACAAAGCCCTCATTGGCTCGTATTACATGACGGACTTTCGCTGTCCGAAAACTGGAGCCATGTAAGTCCTAGAATCTGGTTTTTCTTCCCGTCTCATAACGTCAAACAGCAAAATAAAAGTCATGAGCTCTTTCTTATAGGTAATTAACATTTAGAAATAATATACTGTTCTGTTTTTGGTTGTTTTAGCTATATTTGCATTAAAGCTTTATTTTACTGTTTATAGCTTCTTCTTTTTTTCATTTTAAAACTTAAGAAGAAAATGGAAATAAAAAACACCCCACAAACATCTGTACCTCCATTGTTTCAGTTTGGTGACAAAAAAAACCGGCCGTCACATCTGCGTGGATCCAAATCTCTTCTGGGTCGAGAACATCATGAGAACTCTGGACGAAAACGCATAAACGGAGCTGCTCCGTCTTTGGACTAAAGCACCAGTCAGACCAGGCGTTTGATGCTTGCTGTTGCATTCTAAATAATAATTACTTGTTTATATAAAGCCTTTTATCCAAGTATGAAGCTTCTTTTTACTGTCAATATTTACTGTCTGAGCAGGAATGAAAATCTGTCCAAAAACAATCTCATTGTAGTTCTAAGTCTGTTTTAATGCATCAAATGTCTTGTTTCATGTCTCAGATCATGCTGTTACTTTTACAATAAAAAAATATATATAAAAAATGTGATTTTTGAGGTTGTTTTCCAACAAGTTGCATCTTTGTGCATCGTATGAGTCTTGGCACGGACTTATTAACAGGCTCTGTTGATGTACACGTACACATGTCCTACCAGTTCTGGACTTGTTCATGTCAGTGTCTTCTTATCCGATACGTTAAACCATTAAACCTGTACCTCAGATGCTGAGTTCTTATTCACCATCTCTGATGTTCTAACGTGGTCACGGATGCCGACACCAGCTGCCATCAGCATCTGTGACCATCAGAAAACTGTTGCTCATCCTGTCCAGATGTTGACAGGAGACGTAGTGGAACATCATATGATAGTTATCGATCAGAAATTAGGACTTGGTCTACTCTTCGAGAGACGACTTCAACGGAGGCAACGCTGCCACCTCTGGTCACAGGAGCCGCAGGGCTGGAAAACTGATCTGGGCCTGCGATGGGTGACCAGACCAGACCAGACCAGGTGGCCAAAGGATCCCACACAGGCTGGGGAACAGGGAAGACCAGTACGTGGAGCTGCAGATGTGATCATGATTCCAGCTGAATTAAGGGTTCGTACTTATTCCACAGATTATTTTCCCGTTTCCGTCACACGGACATCATTCCGAGTTTAAACGGGTCCTGAGACCGAGAGCTACGACACACTGAAGCCAAGTTCTGTTGCCATTTATGCGCTGAGAAATTGCAATTAAGGGTTTATGGTTTTCCAGTTCCACTCTAGCTTTATATAAAATAAACATTTTTATTTCAACTGTCTTTCACGTCCTCACCTTTTGATCAACCTAAATTATACATCAAAATGTAAGTTTTTTTTTCAGTGTGACGTGTGCCTTTTAGTTTTTCATCAAATCAAACTTTATTTACGTAGCACGTTTCATACAGAAGCAGCGCAAAGTGCTGTAAATATAAAAATAAAGATTAACATAAAAAAGTCGATCACATTCATTTCAGCTTAAAAGCACATCTGTCATTTTCACACATCCTCACACTGACCCACACAGCACAGCTGTAACACCCTCCTGAAACAAACATCTGGCTTGATGACTGAAAATATTAGAAAAGCACAACTTTACTTTCCATTGTTAACACCTCTGAATCATCTCTAAAAGGATAAAGTTTAGCTTTTATAAACTGCTCTAAATCACAAGCAGAGGACATTCGCCATGTAAGAAAATATTTTACCGAGTTCAGAAATACGAGACACTCACAGTGAAAGTTTTTTTTCAAAAACCTGTTTAGTGTTTAAATTGTCTCCCTGACACACAGCTGCATTCTATTTTTAGATCACAGCCTGACAGACAGGTAGTAATGTGGTTGCCATGGAGACCTGTTAGTATGTACAATATGTTAACTATTAAACTATCTATTCAGATCATCAACATACTTTACTTAACATTACTTTAACATACGACATTTCATCGTTCAGACGTCTCCAAAATGGTCATATGATCAGTTTTTGGACTGAACCGAACCGTTTCAGCTTCATGAAGTAACTCTGATACGGTGAAGTAAAACTGCTCTCCAGCAGGTTTAGTTCAGAGTCGGTTACCATGGTAACGGACTCCGAGAATGAGTTCCCTCATAGGGCTTTCAGACGGACACGGTTCTGGTTCCGTTCTGGGGTCTGAGAACCATGGTGCCTCCTGGTGAACCAGCCCGCGTTCACACCAGTTTAGGTGGTGGAACAGAACTGGGCGGTCGTTGCGCCGCGTTACTAAGGTGACTGTAAACAAACGGCAACAGCAACATGGCAGATCGCATGAAGCAGCTGCAGGCTTTCGTCCTGCTGTCACAGACATGCGTCCAACAGTCCAGCATGCACCAGCTGTTGATGGCGAGAAGACGCAGAAGACGTAGAATGCGAATGGTACGATATTACTCGGCCTGTCTGGACTTTTTGACTTCAACTAACCATCATCATATGTGGAGGACACAGGTGGTGCAGAGTCTTCAATCGCTGTGGCAACGGTGGCTGAGTTCAGCGGCCCGTCACCTGGTTTGCTGGTCTCTGGTCCATCACGCTGTCCAGCAGTTCATAAGATGGACCTGTGTCCCCACGTCCAGCTCCACTTGTTCCCAGCTCCTTTTTTCAGTCTCTATATTCTTTTTTGAGTTTGTTATTTATTAAGGATCTGATCTGGTGTACGGGTGAACCCAGCCTTCGCCAGCTCAGCTTAGAGCTTACTCCTTCTAGTATTTGATGGCGCAATGATGGTGAGGAGCAGCATTGTGATTGGATAAAGACCTTTGACGAACAGATTGGGTAAAAGGGGGAACGAGATATGAATGGTGATAATTCGGCCCTAGATTTCCTCTCCCTTTTTCTGTCTGACGAACTTTGGGATGTGATTACAACTGAAACCAATAAATATGCGCAACAATTTTTAGCATCACATGACCTTCAGCCAAATTCCAGATTTCACCAGTGGTATGACGTCACCATACCTGAGATGAAAGCCTTTATGGCTCTCCACTTGAGCATGGGTTTGGTTGAAAAGTGTGACCTGGCTGATTATTGGAGTGAATTTGGGCCAACAGTTACCAGGGTTACATACCAGGGTTTGGGAAAATAATGTCAAGAAATAGATTTTTTTTATTTTTTTATTTATCGTTTCTGCACTTCAGCCACAACCAAAATTACATTGGGAGGGGGCAACCAGGCCATGACAGATGAGGCCAACAGGCAAAAAATCTGCCAAGTGTTCACACGCATTTTCTATTATATGGCTCTATATTAGATAAAAAGTACTCTTGTGGTTTACAAATTATAGTGGTTCTGACCATACAGTATGTGCACAACATAACAATAAATAGGATGGGAGCAAACGTTAGGAAATAATTTCAATATTCATTCAAATACTCAGAAATCCATGAAAAATTCTGAAATTCAAGATGACTGCTGCCCTCTGACGTCAGGTAAATATGTTACTGATTTAAATTGTAAGTAACAATTTAAATCAGTCACATATTTACTATTCATTCAAACAGTGCTCTCTCTGTTTATTGGTCATCTTCGTTCCCACCCTCACCTATGGTCATGAACTGTGGGTAGTGACCGAAAAAATGAGATCTTGGATACAAGCGACTGAAATGAGTGTCCTCCGTAGTGTGGCTGGGCTCTCCTTTCGAGATAAGGTGAGAAGTTCAGTCACCCAGGAGGGACTCAGTGTTGGGCCGTTGCTCCTTCACATCGAGAGGAACCAGTTGAGGTGATACAGGCATCTGGTGAGGATGCCCGCTGGACGCCCTCAAAAGGTATTCCGGGCATGTCCAACCGGAAGGAGGTCCCCGGGGAGACCCAGGACACCCTGGAGAGATTATGTCTCTCGGCTGGCCTGGGAATGCCTTAGTATACCCCCGGAATAACTGGAGGAGGTGGATGGAGATGGGGATGTCTGGACTTTCCTGCTCAAGCTGCTGTCCCCGCGACCCGACATTGGATAAGCGGGAGTTAATGGATGGATGGATGGGATTAGAATACTCCATAAATCTTGCGCGTGCATTGAGACTCGCGAGCATGCAAATCACACATCCGCACGTGCATTTTTGTCCCCCCAATGCATTTCCAAGCACTCGCGTTTTATGTTTTATGTCCTGCAACAGCTCGAGCGTGCGCAGTGTCCGCTCGCAATACTTTGCCCTGTGCGCTCACCAAAACTTTCTCTTGTTGCGCGCGAATGTTTGTTCTTAGTGGGTGTTTTTGTGAGTAAGTGGGCAGGTCTGAGGGCATGCCAATCACCATCGTATCCCTGAATATAATTGGTTGAGCGTACTCGCCAATCGGACAGCGGGGTACGGCAACACCACGAAGACAAATGGGACAAACCACACAGCCCTGAATGCCTGAATGACTTGTGATTTGGTGGTCTTCACTTTAATGTTTGCAAAATGTCACACAGAGCAATGAACTTCAGTATTTTTGTCTGAGTGCTGTCTTTTCTTTCCTCCATCGTTGACATTAATCTGAAAAAATGCTGATCATTTTTTGTAACTTGGACATTGTTGCACACAGACATTGTTTATTTTGGTAAAACTGTTTTGTTCATATTCTCATTCTAGGCTACTTCTTTCTCCCTGAGAATTATAAACGTAATATTAAAAATAAAAAAAATTAAAAAGAAACTTCAATAGGCCTCGATGCTTGAGCATGCATGCAGGAAAAGTCAAAGCTGTTTCCCACATTAACTCAATACAGAATGCTCCAAGATAACATGAAGTAGTAGTTGTGATATATTTTACTATTATTGAATGTGTATTTTAGTTTTTGTAACATTTATAAATAGTTATTTTGGTATGTGGAAGCCCAACCAGCAAAGGTCACCTGCTATCTACAGGGGTGTCCAGGTCAAGGCAATGTGGCTGACCTATAGAGCCAAAGTTATTCCATAATAACCGTCCTGACTTATGTCAAGGAGTAACACTGCTGGAATAAGTAAATAATTAATGTGTTTGTTTAAAAAAATAGGGTGTGAAGAACTTAGAGCGCCACCTGCCTGCTACTCTCTCAATGACACTTTTACTATTAGATGCTCAATTATTTTTGTGTCAAAACAACAAAAAGTTATTTTCCAACTTTAGCCACCAGCAATAGCTGGGCTCTTAAAACATTCAGCCCTTCTTGTCCTGTACGTGTCAGCTTCCTATTAACTATGCATCATAGTTTGTAGTTCAGACTCTCAATTTAAAAACCCTGATAACATTACTTTGATGTACAATGACATCATCAGGACTATTATCAGACTTTAGACATAAAACAGAGACACAAACAGAAGTCCTTATACATATACTATCACTTAAAACTATTTTATTACTTTAATCAGATTATTTTTATTCATAAGCATGGTGTATCAGAAAATACAGCTAGATAATGTGGATCTTTATCATGGTTAAACCGAAACATTATTTATCCTCTGTCTGTTGTTCTAAGTCAGTTATATTAGCTGTATATTAATGTTACGACATTAATATCAAAGCCTCGAAAATGATTAAGTTTTTCCCTTTCTGTCCTTCAAGTTTTTGAAATCAGCTGCTCTTTCTGACCAGTTATATTCGGGGATACAATGGTGATTGGCATGCCCCCAGGCCCGCCCCCTTACTGACACTAAAAACAAACACTCGCACACAAGCAGAGAGAAAGTTTTGGCGCACGCTCGAGCTGTTTTTCTCCTCACAGGCCACATTATTGCTCCAGGCAGCAGAAATGCAGGATATAAAACAACTCGCGAGTGCTTGGAAATGCGCTCGGGGGACAAAAATGCGCATGCGGATGTGTGATTTGCGTGCTCGTGGGTCTCTATGCACAAGGTTCATTCTTTAACAAGCCCTTGAAAATGTGTTTGACACATCAGACATAACGTCACACAATTACTCAATATTGTTTAAATTTCTTTCAGTTCATCAATTGTTTCTCTGATTTTGCAGAACAGCATTCGTCAGCATCCGTCCTCCTCCAGTTGCGCATGTGCTTGGTGCGTGGTTGTGTGGTCTCTTTGCATTGATCATTTATGGTTGAATGTGGGTGTGTAGAGGGCGGGACAGGAGGCGGAGCCTCGTAGGCAACTGTTGATGTGCAGCTGTGATCTATGAAGGGAAACTGCTTGCTGTGTGCGTACGGAGGGTTTTATGAATCGGAATCCTTTTTTTGCGTACGAAAATTCTAACTTTTTGGCACTAGAAATCTTTCAGGATGAAATGTACCTAATGTTTTATAAATGAGGCCCCTGGACATCAAAAGACATGTTGGGGATTGCAACATTACACATCCAACAGTTTCACGGTATGACTTTAGTTTTTATTGAGTTTATTGAGTCATCTTTGGGCTGGAATGTGTCAGTCAGATCTGGCAACCCCATCTTCTTCCCTCACAGTAAGAAACGTCAACACAGAAGGCAGACTTGTGATTAGGCGATTGTAGTCACGTTGTTAAAAGTCAAATAAATGCACAAGAAAATACATGAAATTTCATGTGCTTGATCTGCTGATTAATATAATTTGAATTGAACTCACCAGTCAAGCTAACATTGTTACCTAACTATTTACATGATTTGTTACTTCACATGGTAAGAACGGTTGCTCTATCTTGTTTTGTTTTCCCTCAGACCACGACAACATACCAGTCTCCAATGCTGTCTGGGACCAGTCTTGAGTTTAAATGATTCGTTACTCCCTTTTTGCACCTCCCATTTGCTCCTGCATCCAAAACTGTTTATCAAAACTGACTCTTCACATCTGAAAACAGATTTTGCATTAACTGGGCAAGTTGACAAGCCTCTGCTGTAGTTTCTGTCTTCTCTCCTCCTGTTACATCTCTTCTCCAGAGATACATATTTCTTATCTGCGGTTATTTCCAGGCGAATCCTGCTCCCTGTTTACTCAGTGCTTGTGGTCTCTTCATGATCATCTTTTCTCTCTTTCTCCACTCACCTCTAACGCCCACTCATAAAGGCATACCGCTGCCAACATATAATATCAGAAGGTTTTGATTTCACTACTTCAAGTGCCCTGGAAAGATTGTTTTTAACTGTAATATTTTCCTGAACTGTTTTGACTGGAGGGATTTGCAGTACACATGGTAATATCTGCAACTTTCCATCTGCAGTGACTTTAAATGGCTGTATTACGCTCACTTTCAATCATCTTTATTTAATCTCTGTGCCGTTTGTGGCTCTGCCTTACAACAACCAAGAACCACAAAGAGCTTTTCTTGAAAACAGCAGATTTTTCTCAAGCTAAGTTTCTTAAGTCTACAATGATAATTCATCGTAATGCCACAGAACAAGTATAATATGACCACTTTAAGAAAAAAAAAAATACAGTTCTTCCTCCTCTAGATCTGCATTTTAGAGCACAAGAATGGAGGACCATGACAGTCATGAACTGACATAAATATTTAAAGATATGAGTCGTCACAATAGGAACACCAAGAAAAGCAACTGCAGGGTTGAAATAATTCTCTTGCTGTTCAATGAGCTGTAGGCTCAAAACATTATCATAATTAAACTGATGCTTGAGGGGATATAACAGCCTTTAAGAGCAAAGAGAAACAATTTAAAAAAAACTGCATAAACTTACTGCTGTTTTAAGTAACCTGGAACCTCATAACCTTAATAAACATTTAAAATGAAGTGCAGTCCACTGTTAATTAACTGACTAATGAATAGTTTAGAGGCATGACTTTCTGACTCTAAAAAGTTCAGAGCATGAGTCAGTGTTCAGGCTTCTGTCACCTTTGTCTCTTCAGTTTACTGGAACAATAATCACTCTTCCTGATGGATTCCAAAAACATAATTGCAGTACTCTAACATCCCAGTTTGTGTGTAGTAATTTGCATGTGCAATCCAGAAGTTTGTGTGAGGGGTGGAGCCATGGTTTGCACCTCATTTACTAAGAAGGACTATGCAACTGGTAGCAGGTGTTAACGTGTTGGAGACGCCCTATTTAAATGAGGGTTTAGCGTTTTGTTTCTGGCCTGTACAGCAGAGCTCCACCAGTACGATCCAACCAATGGAACCAGCTGTTCAGGATTCCAACGACGCGCTTCTCAGTATTCCTTGTGTGGGCTTCGTATCTTATTTTTCTATGATATGACGTTCTCATATGTTTTTATTTTTCTCAAAAAAAAACATGAATATGACACATGCTCTTGTTTCTAATGTAATACATTATTTCACAAATTGACCACCCTATAAGCCAACCAGCTCCAATGTTGCAACTTGGAAAACAGAAAACAGTTTTTCATAATAAAAAGGACCAACTGACTCGGGATATTTTGCCACAGTGTTGGTAATGATGCCTTTGGCATCACAAACGTGCTGCACATTCAAGCATTTTTCACTCTGAAAAATGCAATGACTACAAAACCAAAAAAAAAAAAGAAAAGAAAAGAAAAGCCTTGTTTGGTGTTATTCAGCAACTGCACTAATGACTCTAAAGTTTGTCATAATGGCGTTTGTGTGCTATGAAAAGAAAAGAAAATTAAGAAAAAGAAGTATTCTTCATTTGATGTACATTTTTCTTCCCCTTTCTCCACTGTATTTGATGCTGTTGTTGCTAGGCTAGTGGTGTAGCCTAGAAACATGATGTTTATGTTATTTTATGGTTCATTCCTATTGGTTGGTTAACTGACAAAGATCGTAGAGGCACTCTGAGATGATTCCTCTTAATTTATGACACTGTTCTAGATGATTCTATCTTTCATCTTTGCTCCTGTCTCATTGTAAGATCTACCACCACTGTTTTTGAGCTACAATGACTCATTTTTTCTGACTAGTTTTCTACCATATTTCATCTGAGATGAGCCAAAATCGTACAGTGTGTACCCAGTATTAGATTAGTTTCCCTGCCACAACACACCTGAATCAAACAAATGGATCACCTTCAACTTATAAGGTTGACAGAAGTCTGTTCATGACTCATTCATTTGAATGAGGTGTGGTGAAGCAGGGAAACATCTCAGACATGCATCATCAGAGTTGATGGCTCTCTTTATTAGATTAGATTAGATTTCCTTTGTTAGTCCCACAGAGGAGAAATTTCCTGAATCTGAAATTGTATATTCAACTGACTGCTTCACGTTGCACATTATTAATTATTATATTTTGGATTTGGTTTATTGTCTTTGTTCAGATCTGGGTTTTATTTCGTTTGTTTGTTTTATTCTTTTGGTGTTCGTGACACATGTTTTGTGTTTTCTCGTCTCTCTGTCTTAACTTCCTGTTTTATTTTGACAGTGCGCTATGTATTTCCTCTGTTTCATTGTTTCCACCTGTGTCTCATTTGCTTGTTGGTCTATATTGTTGTGTCTTTGGTGCTGTTTTGCCCTGGTTCTGGTTTGCCCTGGTCACCATTTCTTCCTGCACAGTCCTGGTCTGGTGTGTGTTCTGAGCAGAGTTCTCGGTCCTGGATTTTCTAGTTTTGTGTATTGATTTTCAAATCAACCACCAGTATTGAACCACTTCGTCAGTTGTAGTGATTATTGGGCAATTCATTCAATGTCTTGTTTCTGTGACATCTAGTGGTGAAACAGAAAACAGCAAGACCATGTCGTGTGTGTGTGTGTGTGTGTGTGTGTGTGTGTGTGTGTGTGTGTGTGTGTGTGCTTAAAGGCAATCAGGCTAATGGCGCAGCGGATGGGTGTTGTTTGGTTTTCATGATGATGATTGCTGGGAATCAAACTGTAATCAAGCTCAGAACATGCAAGTGAACAATCAAGACTCAACGAGGGGGCTCCCTGCGTGTACTCGTGCGTGTGATTTCATTAAAAAAATAAAATAAAATAAAATCATATTTTATTTGGCCATGCAATTGATTTGAAAGAAAGTGTGTGAAAAACGCCTCTGGGCAAATATGAATTACCCTGAAAAAGCCACATTATCCAGCAGATGGCAGGAAATTTGGACATTTCTGAAACTACACATCAAAATGCTGTTATCACTGCTCCTGGATGAAAGCCGGTGTCTTTATGTGGAGAAGCAGCCTAAAGCTTTACTCTACAACTCTGCAGCGGTATGTGCAATAGCCTATGTATTCTGCAAACTGGGGCACAATTTTTTTTTTCTATGTAAAATCTTAATCATCAAACAAAATTGCCCACTTAGCCTGTATACTGCAACAAACCAACAAAAGAAAACATTCAGAAAATATAGGACATGCAAAATATGTTTTATTTACTTGTTACAGTCAGAGAATGCATTATACCGTAGATATATAGCTACACATAATATATTTAAGGGCAAATTAGAAAACATAACAAAACTAATAAAAGTCAAAAGATGTAACAAAATGTCGCTCTCGTGCTTCTGCTCCTTATAGCAGATGAGGTTATCTCTGTTTGCTCCACATGTTCATCTCCTGTCACCTCCCTGCTGTCTTTTCTCTCAGGCAGTGTGTGTCACAGTGCTCTGCAGCCCCTGGCTCGCCCCACACTGGGCAGGAAGCAGCCCTCTCCAGACCCGAAGGCCCTCATACCCTTCCACCTGTTGCCCAGAATTACTGAAGTGAGTACTGTCAGTCATTAGTTTCTGTTTTTTTTTTAAATCCCTGCAGATTTAAGAGTCCATGTACATGAACAGCTTTCTCTGCGTGGAGTTAAATGTTCAATATCCATCTTTTTTTTTGTATGAGTGCACTGCCTACACCTTTCCAAATATATCACCTGTGATGCAGCAAGCGGTGACATTTTCCCACAACCTGGGGGGGTTGGGGCTGGTTCCTTGGTATTCTTCATGCAGAGCTTTTCTTAGAGCCGTCTGCCTCGTTGTTTGTGAAGGATGAAGGTAGAGGGAGTCGTTGCTGGCCAAGTCCATGCCCTGAGAAGAGTAGGTGCGTCAGGTGGGGCTGCAGTGTGATTGACAAAGAAATCATGCTTTATCTCTTAAAAGTAATCCTGGTTGTGTGATGTATGACATCATTTGTTCTGGCCTGCATCATTGTGGTAGAAGTAGCACTTGTGTGCATCTGTTTCATCCATTCGTCTCTCCATTTTCTATTCCTGCTTCCATTCCTGTTCAGAGTCACGGGGCGGCTGGATTTGGTCTTAGCTGTCGAGAAGGTGGAGAACATGACAGACCAGTCACTATCTGTTTCATGTCAACAAATGTCTTTTTTTTTTTTTCCTTACACATAGGAGCTAAAATTGAAATATTAAAAAACTGTCATTTCTAAACACTGGTGTGCTGTTAAACTGTCATATGGGTGGCACAGAGAGACATTTTAAGCTTTTAACATGTTTGTATAATTACTGGCCTCTTGCCCTGTAGTGTGTTTAGTTATTTCATTTTAATTTTTTTTCTTTTTTCTTATGTGTTTCGACCCGCTTTCCTCATGCGTCCAACTGTGCTCTCTCACATTTCTATGTTGTGGGTCATGCTCTTCACTTCAACTATCTGGTTATATGTCTTCCAGTTTGTCCCCTGCTGTCATCTGTAACATCCAACAGGCTTTTTTTGTGTCTTTTTCTCGCTTTCAGAAAAGGAGTTGAGCCCTGCTTTATTCCATTTATTCCATTTTTATTCATTACAATAAACCAAAATCAAAACCATTTTTTTTCCTGTTTGCTGGCATGTCTCACCTTTCCAAAGTTTCCTTTCTCTGAATGACCAAAACATCCCCTCCAACCTTTTCCATCCTCTTCCATCTCCAGCACGTCTCCCTATCTGGTGCTGGAGAAATATAGTCTGATCTGTAAAATGTCACAACAGGGCGTGTGGATATAATTTTGACATCTGCAGTGTCGACTCTTTTCTTGTGTAGTTAGGTC
This sequence comes from Arrhamphus sclerolepis, assembly GCA_037176975.1. Lineage (NCBI taxonomy): Eukaryota > Metazoa > Chordata > Actinopteri > Beloniformes > Hemiramphidae > Arrhamphus > Arrhamphus sclerolepis. The sequence goes on along the minus strand of JBAMYA010063922.1, from coordinate 29,832 downwards.
AGAAGGCATTGACTAAACATCAGAAATCTATTTCCCTTCTGCCACATCTTTTTACTTATAAACTGCTGACTATAATCCTAATTAATGACCTGTCATTTTGTTAACAAAATTTCAGAGAAAATGACCAAGACCAAAGCTACACAATGTTAGGTCTGGCATCATAAATGGCAAGAAAAAGAAGCATTTTTAGTTATTCATTTATTTTTCATTCTTTATTGCGTAAAGCAGTTTTTTTTCTTTGTTTGATTACTTTTCAAATTGGTTCCTTACAGTAAATAAGTGACACCACTGAGATCAGTGTAACTCCAAATGAGGTTAAGAATTTAAGTAATTTGTTGTGACTGTGGGTGTGAATTTCAATAAAGAAAACAGAGTGAAGTCCTGTATATTTTCACACTGACTCCTCTACCTTCTCTGGACTGAACCTGTGGATGTGTGGGATGTGGGCACACATTTCTGGCAGTCTGTGTGTTTTCTCCCGTGTGTGTGTTTGTGTGTGTGTGTTTATATGATCCTTTTATTTTTCATGAATGCTTTTTCTTTTTCTTCATTGCATCTGTGACGTATGTTGGCTTCCATAAAGCGCCACGCAGGAGTTTGTTTGCATTGTCATGGTTACAGGACAGTCTGCTTGATGATTTTTTTCTTTTCTTTTCATTTTTTTTTTCTCTAAATGGAAAAAATGTATGAGAAAAAAATAATAATTTTAATGACAAAGAACCAAAAAAGAAAAAAGAAAAAAAAAAGCAGCAGGTCATTCAATACAAAATGACTCCTTTTCATCGCCTGATTTCATGCATTCATGTAGCTACCACGGCGGTACACAAATTAAATCAAGGAAAATGAACCATTATAAATGTGCCAAGCTCTTGCTTGTGATCCAGGTAAAAGTCTGCTTCGCTTTCTCTTGGCAATATAACTGATTTCCTGGAGCTGAGCACGTCTTACATGTTGCCACCCCTGTGTGAGAGGAAGCTTCCAGAAAGAATGTGCTGATCATAGCTGACAATAACAAGGGGAATGTGATATATTTATTTGCTTGTATAACAGATACTGGCATAGCAGAGGGGGATTTTTCTTTCAGCAGGTGAATCGTGTCTGTGTGTACAGCGGGGGGAAAAAAGGAAAGGAGAAAAAGGGCAAGCTTGATTTGGCGCTAGTTCTTTATAAAGTACAGAGTCAGTTGACGATAAGAAAGTTAGTCTTTGGGGAGGCCAGAAGGTGACTTTGATCAGATGAAGATACAGGGAGAGACAGAGAGTTCAGAGGTAAGCAGATGGAGGGATGGAGTGAAGAGTGTGTGCTTTAAAGGTCAAATGGCAATTCAGGAGCCCCGGGGGCTGGGGAGGGAGGAAGGCACAGCAGCCTGTGACTAATGTGTAGATGCTCCCTCTCATCCAAAGAAACATAAAATTGTCCTCAGAATGTCATAAAAGTTTTAACAGAAAGTTTTAGACGTAGTTGATCTGTCAGAGTAAATCTGAACGATTTGTATTTTACTAAGCAAGCACAATAGCTGTGTGCGTGTTGTCGTGGGGGTTCTTTGGAGTTTCGTGTACACAAACGGCTGCAGGGCAACAGAGAGATACATAGAGAGCAAGTAGTGAAGAAATACATTCCACTGGAGATGCCTAGAGTGATCAAAGAAAGTGGGAAAGATCACACTTACACAGATTCTGCTTTTGACTTTTAAAAAGGAATCCAGCTTTGGCACTCAAAAAATAATCAAAGTGCTGCACTACTTTATGTTTGCAGCAATTTCAGAAGCTGGCCCATAATAACTTACAATTCTATGTTATTGCCGTCTTCCTTGCTTTGATTCCTTGTGTGGTCTAATGAATTTAATCTAAGGTAATAGCTCTTTTTTTTCCCTCCACACAGTTAACGTTTGTCACACAAAGTGTATGTGCTCATTATTTCCAGTATGTCCAGAGGTGTGTAGTAACGTGTGGTCAGATACTGACAATTGTGCACATGCACGCACATGCAAAGGAGTTTGTAAGACTGACTGCGATGGAAATTCTAGCAAATTTGCTAGAAGGTGAAAGTCCTGGTCTAATTTTACAAAAGTATCTTCACGGCACATAAGTAAAGTCATTCGTCTTTCCTCCTTTCTTCAAATGGTAATGATTTTAATTATTTCACTGGAAAGACAGCCGCAGGGTCAGTCTCACCAAGTCTTCCTGAGACAAGCCTCAGCGGGTTACCCCTGCAGGTTTTAAAGGTGTCTGTAAAAAAGTTTGTTTGTTTATAATAGATAACAGAGGTTGTCTTTAATTTGGCTTCATGGTGGTCCAAATGGTCTCTAATAATGACATGTAGAAGAAAAATATTGTTAGGTGATTTTTAAATCTCCTCTGCAGCCTCGTGTCAGCCAGTTAGTTGGTGAGGACTGAGTCGCTGTGACCACTAGAGCAGGGAGCTTGAACAATCCTGTTAACAAGATATTTAAGGTTTAAGGTTCTGCACCCTTTCAACCCTTAGCCCTAGCAATTAGCGGTATGCCTCAGGTAGTTTTTTTATCATACGAAACAGTAAAGTTTCCTCATTCTTTTTGAAATGGAGGGATAGGACTAATTGAGTTATATAATTTCAGAATGTCCACTTTGCTACAAGACCAACACACAACTCAAAAAGGAGTTTATATTACGTATTGTCAACTTAATTCAGCGTAAACAAAAGTCATTGTCACAGTCCTCAGCCTTCCTGCTTGGGTCCATGTGCTGCTGGAAAAGATAATTGAATCTCAGATTCAGGAAGAAAAATGCAGGTTCTGTCCTGGCTGAGAAACACTGGAACAGCCCTACACCCTTGCTAGGGTCCTAGTCGGGGCATGCGAGCCCACCCAACCTGTAGATGCGTGTTTTGTGGACTTCGAGAAGGCATTTGATGGTGGCTGGTGAGAGGGAGGCGTGAAATCCAGATAAGCAGAAGTTAATGGATGGATGAGAGAAGTGCTTATGTTGCTTCTGTTTATGCTAAGGAAACTGCCAACAACTGATGACTTTTCAGATTGCTCTGTGGTTCGCAACATTAACAACCTCGCTAGATGCTAGAAGGTTCCCTGATAAAATCTCAGCTGGGTTCCTTCAGCCCTCCATGGCGTCTAAAAAGAATTTAACTGGCATAGAAAATGAATTAATTATATTTCATTTTTAAGGGGTTTACCAGATTTTTGGGGCATATTTACATATCTAAGGGAATTTGTGGTCGGTGTTGCAACTGAAACTGTAGTTGTTTCTCAGTCTCGCAGTTGTACGTGTCGACCTTGGACACAGCATTGTGCCATTGTGTCATATTTCTTTCTGATTGTGCTGCTCCCAGTTATTTCACCTATCAGCGTGTTGGAGCAGGAGAAAACTTGGGAGGGTGATTGTTCAACAATTTTAAAAGATGCAACATCCTGCAGAAATCTGGAATTTGTCTTGCAATGAATTTGTCTAATTTGCCTTGAAAGGATTTGCATTTTTGAATATTATTTCTGGTATTAAACCTATAAGACTTCAGAGAGTCGACCATTTATCAGATATTACTCAAATGGTTTTTGGCAGTTAATCTCACATTTCTTAAAACCGCAGCAAGCGATTCCAATCAATGTGTGTGTCATTTTTACCCAGCGAGGCTACACACCCAGTGCACATTGTAATTCAAGTTTATCTCTCACGTCAGTCAGTATATGTGAGCACCACCCTTTAAAATGTGTAGATGGCCATCATAAAGAGCCTAATAGATGTATCGCCTTTACTACACCGTAAAAGTGTGGTGGGGGAGCTTTGTTTGGGGTGCCCGATTTGAGGTGACCCTCCAGATTCTTCTCAGGTACCAAAAAAAAAAAAAAAAAAGAAAAGAAAAAGGTCTTAAAGTCTTATTCCTCAGGCATTAAAAAAAAGGAATAAAACTGGAACAAACAGTGGTGTCCCCCAAGACGGCGGTGATAGAGACTGTTTCTGACACAGAAATGAAGCACTGATGTGAATAAGAACATTTTCATTTTTAGAAGTATTTATAAGTGAAAGCAGCCTAAGAGGCTCATTCATTTAGATTTGAGATCCTGGTATTCAAGTGCAACATGCAGTGGTTGAATGATGTGCATGACACCTTTTAATCAGTGAATGAACAATGCTTATGACATGGGGACGGAAGTTGTGTATTATAGTTTTCAGAGAAGAAGTGCATTATGCTGCAGTAAATGTTTTGATCGTCATTTTCTACCATGAGCCATTTTACCATAAGAATATACTGACCTGATATGAATCCAGTACACAAACTTTTCACAGTTAATCCTATATTTGCTTAAAAATCTCCGGTGCAGTGTTAAACTGGAACACTCCCACCCCCACGATTCCCCTATGCACCTCCTTTCTAATAATAGATACAGCTATAACTCTAATTTAGGATGTTGTACATCCTGAGAGGAGCATATTAGAATGCTGACAGCATGTCATTTGCACTGCAGGGGATTATTTGTACTACTGAATTCAGTCTTTTCTGATACAGTCACATCACGACATTATTGTTACACATTTTCTTTGCTGCAGATGGATCACATCCACAAAACTCTGTGTAACCCAGGCTTTGGACTAAGTTTACCCCTGAAGAGAAAGGCCAGTTCCTGCAGTGCCTGTCGCGTGAGATTCAACTCTGAGGTAGGGATGTGTCACACAGTGATAAAAAGAAAAAAACACAACGCAGTCTTTGAACTGTTTTTTCTTTCAGGGTGCCTGGGTGTTGAACTGCAGAGGATGCCTGCCCTCGTAATTGGCCGTCTGACTGGTTCTTAGAGGGCAGAGCTGTCTGAACATGCTGAAATGGGAGCATCTCCATTGTTAAACATTTGTAGAGAATTCATTAGAGTGTTTTTCATTGTCACCACATTTATTTTAGAATGTGATGGATGGGACACACACATTAAAGGGATTTTTTTTTATGTAAAACTGTTTAATGATGGAATTTATACCTATAAGTAAAACTGATGTAATAGAGCTTTCATATGAAACTTTGACCTGTGCACCGGTTTCAGCATCGTAACACAACTGCACATCACTCCAGCAATGATAGAAGCCTTTAAAAATGCTTTTATATTTGCCCACAGTTGACTCACAGTTTGTTTTTTTTTTGTTTGTTTTTGCTGTTTTGCTGTTGGGCATGCAGGTCCAGGCTTCTTCCCATTATAGTGGCACACGGCATGCAAAAAGGATGAAAGCTGTGGACACCCCAGATTCGAAGATCAGGACCCCTGAACCCGTCACCAAGGAAACCGCATCGCAAATCCTCTCGTCACCCTCCCAACCCTCCAGGTCTGACACCACATCAGAAGGTGTGTTTCTCTGCAGGCACACATGCTTCTAATGCTTATGCATGCATGTGAGTGTGCATGTGTGTGTTTTTGTAAACACTTGCATGATAATATTAAACACATGAGCGAACAACTGGAAACGGCATTTTCCCGGTAATGACTTTAACTCTTTGATGTGATATCCCTCCTTTGGGTTGCTCAGTTAGGAGATTAAAGGTTACGGATTATCTTATCCTCTGTCTTCATGTCCACCTTTTCTGCTCTCATTCAGTGTCCCCTGAGATCAAAAGCATACTTTTTAAATGCTTTGATTGTGATTGTTGAGCAGCTATAGAGGTTGAGTGGGTGTATGTGTTTCACTCGCCTGCTGCATATGTGTGTCTGGAGGGATGTCAGCATTAGTGCATTAGTGTGGAGGTGTCAAAGCACTGACTGCTCACCAACCAGGGCGTATATATTTGCGCCTGTAGCAATGTGTTACTTTTGCCTTCTTTTTTGTGGGTGTTAAGAAAGAAGAATAATGTTAGACCGCTGCAGGAGAACAGAACTGCAGTGGTGGATATATGTTGAAGGCACCAGTGATATAAGAAAATGTTAATTTTAGAGAACGACATTTGTAGTTTGTTCCAGAGAAGTGGATGAGAAGGTGGGGAATCAATGGTGACAAACAGACACCCACTCAGTCAGGCGGAGCTAATCATTGTTATTAGAAAGGAATGAATCCTGAAATCAGCGCTTGTTCCTCCAAGAGCAAGTAAGTCTCACATAAGATAACAAAGTCGAATCCCCTCTATGCAAGACTGCCGGATAAAGTGCTTGCAGGTGGATCCAAATGGGAGTCATGGATTATCAGAATAAAGAAATTGATCAAACTAATAATCACCTGTAGCTTGGTGGGTTTTTAATTTTGCTCAGAAAAAAGGGATAAGAACGTGTTTGTAAGTCAAGAGCCGAGGTATTTTATAGAGAAGTAGAATCTTTTCCCTTTGAAACGGAGCAATATTCAGACGATTCAGTGACTTATGGACTCTTATCGAAATTCACTTGATGTCAAAAATTCTGTTTATGAATTTATTGACTTTTTTTTTGATGATGATGATGAAGCCAAGAGGAGGAGGGTGCGGTGCTATTCAAACTAAGGATGATATGTTTGGTCTTGCAGATGATGTGGTCCTTTTGGAATCATCACATGTTGAGCTGCAGCAGCTTGATCTTGTGTTGTTTGCAGCTAAGGCCACTTTCACGCTTCGCAGCTTCCAGCATCAGCAGATTCCTGTGCTATTCAGAGTATATGTTTCACTGTCTTGTCATCAGGAGTCTTGAACTAGCTTTGGTGTCCACAATACGTGCTGCTCCACATTTTTTCATGGGAGGAGCAATGAACTGGGAGGATTGCAAGTGGTTTCTTTGGATTTTCTTGGTGATATGGATGCTTCAGGTTTGTCATGGTGCATGGACCATTGAACCAAAAGCTGTCCATTTCCATCTTTCTTTAAACCTTCATCTTTGCTTACAAATCTTGGAGCGTGACCGAGAGGACAAGATCAGGAATGTAAGCTGGAGCTCAGGAATTGGATTCCCCAGACCCAAGTCTCCATGAGCAGGGTACTCGACCCATGTGTCTGCCGATTTTCTCAACAACGTGAGAGTCACTTGCAAGCTGTCAGATTCATCTGTTAAATGCTTAAATGCAAATGCCTGGGCTTAGAAGTAGGCTGTCATCTTCAGATACAGGCTGAGGATGTCAGTCGTTATGGAGGGCTCAGAGTAAAGCTGCTCTTTTGCATTTAAAAAAAGAAAGAAATCCAGCTAAGGTGTTCTGGACTTCTGCTGCAGATGCCTCTATGATGCTTTCAAGCTGAGGTATTTTGAACTTGTCTGACCAGGAAGAAAGTCTTCATAGACACACTGCAGAGTCTGTGTGTCTGCTTGTCATCTTACCTATCTCTCTTAGTTCTCATTAGCTGCTTTGTGTTGTAAAAGTGCTTTGAGACTATACAAGTACGTTGTTGTTGTTGTCTTTCTACTTTGTTTTTTCCCAGGTCTTTCTGTAATTGAATATCTTTCTACTTTATTTTTCCTTTATTTATTTATTTTTTAAGTCTCAGCACCAAACCGTACCTCAGAGACAGCATCATCAAACAGGAGCTGTTCTGAAGGTTTGAAAGAGCCTTCTGTAAACTCCCGGCCATCCAGTCCAGGCGCATCAGAGAGGGGGGCGCTGAAAGATGTAGAGGGTCCAGAAATGGAAACAGAAGAAGAGAAAGCAATGCGTCTTCTGTACTGCTCCCTCTGCAAGGTGGCTGTCAACTCAGCCTCCCAGCTCCAAGCTCATAATAGTGGTGAGAAAAGCAGTCGCTGTATGGTCACATGTAGCTCGCATGGGCTGAGGATGACTCTGGTTTGTCTCACGTGTCTTTATCTGTGTTTAGGCACTAAGCACAAAACAATGCTCGAGGCTCGAAGCGGTGATGGAGCTATCAAGTCCTTCCCGAGGACCGGGGTCAAAGCCAAGATGGCTGCTCCGTCTGAGTCTTCGACCGGGCTTCAGAACAAAACTTTTCATTGCGAGATCTGTGATGTGCACGTGAACTCTGAGACTCAGCTCAAACAGGTTGGTTGGAGAAAAGGTTCAGTAAAAACTAAAGACTTACTGAAGAAAGCTGATACATGGAAGCCAAAGGAGACGTCTCCTCACTTTTAGATGAATGTAAACAGAATGTAGATTTTACTCATAAACTGAACAGCCATGACATTAAATCCAACATCCTCATAATAATGTATGTTCTCCTAAACATATGTCCAATCAGTATGTGGAACATAATGATTCTCTGGCTTAAAAGAGAAAAGCCAAAAAGTTGCTTTTGCTGCTTTTTAGAAACAGGCTCAAACCAAAATTCAATAAAAAATAATTATAGAATTATATGATGCCAACAGTGCAGTAACCAAAACTCTTCCAAGAGTATTCTGTAGCTTTCATATTAGTTATGGAGAAGTTTCCTGTTATTAGTCTTCCAGCTGATTAATTTGTTTACAAGCTTGGTTTCCTTTTTCTTTTTAAAGGTTTGACTGGCGCACTTTTAATCATCAGTTTACGCTCTCTTCTTTTGCAGCTCTGGCTGGAAAATTAGCGATGCTTACCACTTATCTCAGTGAATAACGCCTCGATAATCAAAGCTGGAATAGAAATATTATTTTTACTTCTTCTCATGAAATGATTGTGACACTGTGATTTATTCCTCATAGGTATCTTATCTGAAAACAAATAATAATAATAATCAATTTTATTTGCAGTGCACTTTTCATTAAAAATAAATCTCAAAGTGCCACAAAAAAATAAAACTAGATAAAAAGAGAACCACTACATGGAATACACACTTAAAATCACCAAAAAGGAGTCCTTCAGGAAGGTTAAAAGCCTCTTTAAGTGCGTTTTTAAAAGAAGCCACTATCTGAGGGGTCCTGGGGTGGTTCTGAAGGGAGTTCCACAGATGTGCTGCAGCAGCACAGAAAGCCTGGTCTCCCATGGTGCAGAGCTTAGTTTTGGGAAGGTGAAGGAGTTTCTGGTTTGAAGAGCGTGTGGTCCAGGTTGACGTTTGCTGACTGAGGAGTTCTGTTTGGTATGTTGGGGCATTTCCAACATACCATAATGAGTGCGACCTTGTAGTTTAGTCTTGCAGTGACTTGAAGCCATTGTAACGATATGTTCGTGTTTTCTTGCCTTGACTGAATCTGTGCAGCGCTACTATGAATGAGCTGAAATTTGTTGATTCTCTTAGAGGGTATTACAGTAATCTAGCCTGGAGGAGACAAAAGAGTGGAGCCTGGCAATGTTCATGAGGTGAGAAAAGCAGGATTTTTTTTTGACAGATGTTTGATGAGGGTCCAGTCTCACAGATGTTGACAGTAGATGACGGGGGGATATTCTGTCCGGAGATAAGTGGAAGATGACTGGACCTGATGAGGGGTGCCAGATTTAGATTTAGATTAGATTTAGAGGTTTAGTTGAAGGGAACTGGGACTCATCAACACCTTTATCTCCTCCAGGCAGGTGGTGAGTGTTAAGAAAGCAGGTGATGACCACTTCACGTATATGATGAACAGTTGAGGGCCAAGGACAGACCCTTGAGGAACACCACAGGTGACAGGGAGTGATTGAGAACTTGCAGCTCCCATGGTGGCAAACTGGGTCCTCCCAAAGGGGTAGGATGTAAACCAGTCCAGAGCAGTGTTTGAAAGTCCTGTTTCATTATGGAGGCGCTTGAGGTGATTGAGAATGAGGTGATCAACAGTGTCAAAGCTGTAAGGTCATGGAGCATAATAAGGGAAGAAGAGCCAGCATCAGCTGCCATAAGGAGGTCGTTGGTGACACGGACCAGAGCAGTTTCAGCTCTATGTGAAGAGCGGAAACCTGATTGCAGCTTTTCGTTTAGGCTGTGTAAATGAAGATGATCCTGAAGCTGAGTGGCAACAACCTTTTTCAGTACTTTTGAAATAAAGGGGATGTTGGAGATTGGCCTATAGTTGGCTATAGGGTTTCCAGATCAAGGGAGGGCGTTTTTGGAAGTGGTTTGATGACACCTACAGATGGAGCATGGCCAGACTGGAGGGTGAGGTTTATTATTGTTGTAATGAGAGAACTTATGGCAGAGAAGTTTGATTTAATTATTGTTGTGGGAAGGGGGTCCAGGAGGTGGGTTGATGGTGTCATTTTCCTGATAATGGCTTGCATTTCACTCTATTCCAACTTTATGGGCAACAGTGGTGAATATAGCTGTAATAATAATAATAAAAAAATCATAACATTTCATTTTGCAGATTTACACAAGTGATTATGTTTTGTTACCTTTAGCTGGAAATACTGAAGTTTATTTTATTTCCTGAATAAATGGTTTTGTTTCTTTTTTTACTGAAATGTGACTTGAGTTTATTTTTTTAATTCTTTATTTTATTGCTCAAGGTATATATTGTTCCAAACTTGAGACAGCAAGCAAAATTCTTAGTTTACATTGTTATATTCCAATTAATTTTTTTTCTTTTTAATTGTCTTACTGCAGTTCAGCACAGTAACATTAATGTTAGGCACCCTTTGTGGTTTATTCTCTTCTTAATGATTTTGTTTCAGACATTCCTGCTCTAAAATGATATATGATATTTACAAATTAGTATATATCAGCAGCTACAAGCTGCATTTGAATAAGATTTATATCAATATTACAAAATGACATTACAGCAGATGTGTAAAATGAAGTAAAGCTATTACCAGGTCAGAGTAAATGAAGCTGGAATACAGCAAAAATAACCCACTTGACTTCACATCATGTAATGAAAACCTAAACACTCTAGAAATCCACATCTCACAATTTATTGTACCGGTACTGATTTTCAAATTTTGTCACAGAGAGTCCTTTCAGAAGTTTTTAAAGAGGAACATTTGTGTCTGTGGACTCTTCCAGTGAATAATAATTGCCAACCATCCTCTTCAGCTCACACCTGTTTTAAGTATGATGCAGCACTGGTGGGTTTCCTACAATCTGACCAATCATCTGTGGATGGTTTACAAAGGGAAGTACAATGTTTCATTCAACTGTGCACAGACAACTTTCTACGGGCCAATGTAAAGCAAACAAAAGAAATGATTGTAGATTTTTAGTAAGAAAGAAATAATTGTCTCCCATCCAAGGTTAATGGTGAACTGGTAGAGCGGGTCTCAACTTACAAATATTTAGGGGTTGAAATAGACGATAAATTGTGTTTTAATCATTGTGCACAAAATAAATGCAGGAAACTGCAACAGAGGATGATTTTTTTCTCAGGAAACTGATTTTTTTCTAGATTAGATAGCAGCTTTATCCAATTATTTTACAAAGCTCTTTTATAGAGTGTTTTATCTTTTGGGCTTATTTGCACTTTTGGAAATATGCATGATCAGGATCAGGAAAAATTGCAGCGCGTTATTAAATTAGCCAGTAGGGTTTATTGGATTTGACCAGGCATCTGCAGCCCAGCTGTACAATGATTTAGAAAAAAAAGAAAGAAAAAGAAATTCTAGTGGATCCAACACTTCCTCTGTTACTGAAGTTCATTAAAAGTAGTAGGTCGAACGGCAGAATTCTACAAAGGAAAATCAGAACTGCACAACACCACAAGTCTTTTGTGCCTACAGCAATCAGGCTGTACAATAACACACAAAGTAGATCTGCTGCACTTTAATTTACCATGCTGCACATTTATGCAACTTCTATTGGGTTTCTTTAGGCTATTTATTCTTTATTTATTCCATTGTCCTTTTTATGATTTCTGTATTTTTGTTATGTCTGTATTGTGGTATGTCTACTGTCTGTCCTGTAATCTGTTTTTAACACTATATGTTTTTTTATGTTGGGTCATCTGAATTTCACCTGGCAGGATAGTAAAGTTTACCTTGACCTTGACCGTGACCTTGAATAGAAACAAAGGGAACTTCACAAATCCACATGACTTCAGTCATTATCCAGTCAGAAAGACAAAAAAGATTAGAAGATGCTGGCTCATGTAAACTTTTTCTGGTAACAAAAACAGAAAATTATTTAAGTGTGTCACAGATATTTCATGAATATAGCCGTTTCTAACTTTTAATATGGCTTATGATAGTGAAACATCAAAGACAATACTGAATTTAGAAGTGGGCTGTGAAGATTGAGGTTTTTAAGTCGTTCTTCGACCGTGAGCTCAGTGAGTTTTTGTAGTCACCAAAGTCTTAGTTTTCAACAAATAACAGGCTCATGTTAGCAGCATGTAGCAGCTGGTCGATCATTCTGGATTTCTGGGCAAATGCATTCTTGTCTTTTTATGATGTGTTCACTTCGCTGTTGGTGTTGGAACTCTGTTTTATTTCGGCGTTTAATGGATTAAAGCTGAGCTTTTCCCCGTTTGTCGGTGTGCTACATGCATATATTATATTACGGTTGTATGACGGCTTGAACGATTACCAAGAAGTGCATCCAGTATTGAGGGGAGGGGAGGTTGTTATCTTGTTGGGAGTCCATACTACACCACTGTCATCATGGTCTTGACTGTAAAAGCCCACCAGCCCCTCTAGGTTTCAGACTTGGCAGGCGACTTGAGAAGTTAGCTCATTACACCTCTAGTTTGTGTGATGCTATAAAATGCACGGCTGCTGTCAAGCATTTGTAAACAGCTTATCAGCTCAAAAGCGTCAGCATTGCCATCATTAAGTGATGCATGATACATTAAAAAAAAGAAAGAGAACAATCAACAACTATAGGTCCATGCATATTTTATTCTAAACCACAGTGTGAACATCTCACATCTGTTGCTGCAGGTGAGTTAAAATCACAGATCCCTCAAGATAATGTGTCTATTTCAGTGTGCTTTTGGATCTGAGATTAACCTCTGTATTCGTGACATGAATGCATAGTGTCACTGTTTAAAAGTTAACTTTGGCCAGGTGCTCATGCATATTCAGCAGCTCACTGCTGATTGTGTGGCATGCTGGCTGCAGCCATCTGTTTGTGCTGGTCATTCAAATCAAAAAGATTTTTTAAACCCACCCTTCATGAATATTTTGAATTCTAAAAGTCAAGAGGCCACAGTTCATAAACATTCTGTTTGAATTGTCAAAATCTGAACTTTGATTACGCTCCCTTTAATTTCCTCTTGGCAAATTCTTCACATATGGCCGTTGGCTTTTTTTTTTTTCATATCTATCTTTGTGTCACTGCTTGTATCTGTCCCAGTTCTTTTTCCTGTGCCATCATCTTTGTGTTCCTGTCTTCCACGCCAGCACATCAGCAGCAGGAGACATAAGGACAGAGCAGCAGGTAAACCAGCTAAGCCTAAGTTCAGCCTGTACACCTCCGCCCAGCGTCAGCAGAGTCTCCAGGCAGTGAGTACAGAGAGATGTTGACATGCTGCACATTCACCTCTCGTCAAATCACTGCGTTTGTGTACATAATCTTATTCTCGGGAGCCTCTTCCAGGAAGCTCCACTCCCTGCTGCCAAAGAAACAAACTATCGGCGATAGAGGCTGAAGAATAATGTTTTTACTACTTTCTTCTTATGATGTGTGAAGGAAAACAAAAGGGCAGATTACGTGAAACTTTAATACAATTATTTAATAATAAGCGGGGCAGACATTTTACACTGTTGGTCAAGTCCCTGCTGTAGTTAATGATCCTTCTCTGATTACCAACTTAAACTGCTCAATTTCCACACATCTTAACTGCAGTTTGTTTTTCGTTTCTTTTTCAGATAAGGCTGACTCTACTTAAGAACCAAGACCCAAACAAACCTCTGGCTCCTTCTCTCCTGCAGCATCAAGCCACAGTTGCTGCTGCTATGGCATCGTTGCCCCCTTTCCCTCTTCAGCCCGGCACAAACTCAAGCCCCGCCCTGTTTCACGGTCAGCCCCTCCCCCAGACGCTGCTTCATCCGGTCCCTGGACCCATCTGTTCGCCACACACCTCAGTTCTCTTTTCTCCCTTCTGACCCTGTGGAGGACTCAGTCACTTCTGAACTATGACAAAAGCAGACGAAGAGACCTACAAAAAAAAGAAAAAAAGTGATATCAGACAGCACACCATGTTCTCCACATATCAGCAGGGTGTCACAAACCACAACTGAAGAGTATTTGGTGGGTGGGCCTAAAACCATAAGACGAACTGGTACCGCAAGGGACTAAGCAAACAAAAAAGAGACTATTTAAAAAAAAAGTGTATGACTGTACTGGTGAACGCACACATGTAGCCGTCGTAAACCCAACATCCCCAGTTTAATTTCACATCAATATAACACAGGCAGATGTGCTTTGATGAAGACTCTGGTATGTGTGTGTGTGTGTGGTTTCTTTGCTGATGTATACATGTGGTGGGATGAAAAAAATCTTCACATTAGCATCATCTTGCCTTCCCTAATTATTATTGTGAAGAATCCATGACACTAAAGAGGTAATTAGGGTGTCAGTCTTTAACTAATCAAGCTATTTAAGATTTAGAGCTTAAATCTGTTGGAATTCCTTTCTAACATGTTAATCATGCTTAAAATATTGGCTGGAAAATTCCATCTTTGGGAGTTTGATGTTTGGACATCAGTCTTTCGTCTGCTCACAGTGAAAAAAGTCTTTTGCATGACGTAAGTATGAATGTCTTTTTGAGTTTTCTTCATTTTCCAATTGAATCCTTGCTGTGGACACTTGATTGATATGATTGTAAAAGTTTTTTTTTTGTTTGTTTGTTTTTTTCACTTTTAAATGGCAAAAGCATGAACCGTTCACTGATGAAAAGGAAAATGGAACCAAATCAATTTGATGCTCCATATGGTGATGTATTGAATAAATAAGTGCAGAATCATATCAACGTAACATAGTCCGTCAAACGTAAATTTACTCCAGATACTTACTTTAAAATAGGGTTATGCTGGAACCAGCATTTATCTTAGTCTTTTCAGCAGCTTGTATAAGTGTTCACCGAGATACTGCCAGAAAAATAGACACACTAAGATGCAGTCAGACATCACCTCCTCCCAAACACATAAATCGTTGCATTCTGACTCCGACTTAAATCCTGTTCATCCTCCTTCGTAACTTAACAGCACGCAAAAGTCCTCTTTCCTTGGTCTGTGTTCAGGTATTTTCTTAAAATGAAAAGGACACATCTGAAGCCAGGAGATTTACATACCCCTAAAACGTCATTCTCTGCAGTAAATCAATTTAGGAATGTACTGCCTCTGTTTTTCTGATGAACATTACTAAACTGCAGTCACTTTGGGAGACTGATGTTTGAAAGGAAGGCAATTCTTAAAAAGGGGGCTGGCTGAGAGTGTGTGCTGCTGTGTCAGTACAAGCAATGATCTGAAGAAATGTGTGTGTGTATGTGTGTGTGTGAGAGAGAGAGAGAGAGAGAGAGATTGCTGTGGGCATTCCTATGCTGACATTATCTAAATTATGGTGTTATATACTTTTTCAGAGGTCAGTGTCAGGTCAGAGGAGGTGTAACTGCTGCTTTCTCAACTCTCCATGACCTCTTTACAATGGATGTTTTTAAAGGTGTGGGTTGTTTTTTGACCCAGTGGCCCTCGTTGTTTTTTGACATGCAGTTTTATTTCGATAATGGATGAATCGCCTGACTTTTAAATATATGTTTCCTCAAAAAAAAAAAAAAACCCTGACGGATAAGAAACGTATCCAGGATGTATCCTGCTTCTCACATTATGACAAATAGGATAGTAGGACTGAAGTGGGCTTTGAATGAATGAATTAATTTTTTTCGTGATTTACTTCACACTACTTGGCATCACAAAAAATCTGTCTACTAATAACACATTTGTTCTTTTTATTTTTTTTTATTTTCACTCTGTCAGAGGAAGATACCAGACTGGACCCTTAAACGCTGGCAATAGAACAAGGGACAACCACATAAACATTTCACTAATCACTACATGTCGTACTGTGTATGATTATGTATGTGGCAAATAAAATTGGAACTTGGCCTGGTTAAGATGTTATTTTTTTTAAGGCAAGGAGGTGTGGGTGAGTCTGGAGGAGTTTGAGAAGAAAGTGTCTCTTGTTACCGTAACTACAGTGTGGTGCTGCTTCACCTGCAAGCACAAGTTGGTGAAGAGGCGTCATCTTTATAACAAGCAGCATTTATACATCTTTTGGGTTTAGTCCAACATGCAGGAAAAAGCTGCATTTCTTTGGCTCCAAAAGGGAGTCAGTCTCCATTGACCCCCCCACGCCCCATCTCCATGCTAAAATGTCCAACTTTGCAGCAGAAATAAGCATATTTACAGCCTGGGCTTCCAGACAGCTCACTTGCAGGAGACGGTGGCTCATGTGCAGAAACTGTAGTCATATTTTAAAACGAACACATTCTCCTGTCCTGTTAATCACAGTAACAGACCACTGTGACTGGTAGTGACAAGGGTCCGACCACGAAGCTGAGCTGAGCGTCGGCTAAATACAGTCATTTTTGACGTCGCCACTGAAACAACAGTGGAAATGTCCTGCTGTGGATGTCTGCAGCTCTTGCAGAGCAGCTCGGCCGAAGCAGCCAGAAGCCACAGCAGATCATTTCAGAAACGTACGAACGGAGGCGAAGCTACCTGATCATAAATCACAATGAATTCCACTAACCTTAAAGCACACCTGTGAAATTTGTGGCAACCATTTTTATTCACTGATCACATTCTGAAATAAAATTTAAAAAAATTAAAGGTATAGCAATTTAGGATTAAGAATATCACACCTGCTCTTAGCTTCTGAAACAACGACAGCATTTAATCTGAACTGGAATGATATATTATATATTTTCCTTTTTTTAAGCCTTATGTAAAAAAATAAAATAAAATAAAAAATACAGTTGCTGCTTCACATCTTGGATTGAGTTGAGTTTAAAAAAAAAACTGAAAATAATCCAACTGCTACCTAAAAATTTAAAGATGTCCAACGTGGGCTGGACTAAGCCCCCAATGTCTCTGCCCCTCACATGTTCTTCTTCTTTTGTTCTTTTACCAGCAAGCTAAAACCAAATGGTTTTAATTACTCTGATATTTATTACTTCTATCTCAAAGTAAATAACTCCACTGCTCAGTTCATAAACTCATCCCCCGATCAATCACTGTCCGCTGACTCTTCCAGTTGTCACAGTGGTCATTATTGTTATGATTATTAATTGTCTGGGTTGATGATTGTGAACATCTGTGTGTGGGATGTTCAATTCTCCACAGTCTGCTGGAATTCAGACTTCCATTGGCCCCTTAACTCCCTTGGCTCGTTCGCTCTGCAGCCTTCACTCCCTTGTTTTCCTCACCTTTTGCCATCTTTCTTTTGTTACCTCACAATGCATGGACGGCTACTCTCTCTCTCTCTCAGTCTCTCACCCCACGATCAAAATCATGGCAGACCAGCGTAAATGAACCGATGAATAAGTGCCAGCTTTGCAAAAGCCTAACTTGACATCCAGGGATTTTTTTTTTTCATTGTCAGCAGCCTGGAACAACTACAAAGGTACAATGCTGAGTTGTGCGGTTCGGCCAGAAAAAGATTGTACGATCTTGGCGCGGAGATGCAATGTTTTAAGTTTGGAACTTTTCACTTCAGTCAAAATCATGAAACAAAGGTGGTCATGGGTAAACGGAAAGGCAAGCAGCAGAAATGAGGGAGATGGGGGTGGGGGGGTTGCTTGTAAAATGGAAAATAACTTAAAATACGAGGACAAAACATTTCTTACAAGACACTTTTAAGAGCTGCATTAAATGAGTTCAGTAATAAGTCATTAAGAAAAACGGGGGAATGTTGAAGCTCTAAATCTCATATTTTCAGCAAGAAACGTAAAGGAATCTATCTACAGGATATACATGTGTTTACTTTCTAGCCAAGAGTTTGAAGACCGATCCTCCCCTCTGTGCTGTGTGGTACCTGTGAAGCTTCTCCCAGCAGATTATCTGTATTATTGCGCAACAGCTGAAAACGGGGTGAAAGAAATACAATGGACAACAAATGTTTGGACACCCCTGGTCAAATTTTCTGTTGGTGTTAACAGTTAAGAGAGTAAAGGAGGTCCTGCACTCATGAAGAATGCCTTGCCTGTTGGCATGCAGCACATCTGTTCATGTCTTGATGTTTCAAAGTAACAACAAAGGAAAAAAGAATCTTTCACTGCGGGTGTAACACCCTTTGACAAGTAGCCTATCACAGCTTGCAAATGAAAGAAAAGGCTGTGAGTTTTTATTCTTCCTGCAAAAAAGTTCTGGGAAACGTTTAAGTGATGTTTAGGTTGGGGGATTGTGGAGGATTGTGAGGGTATGGGATGAATATATGAGAACGAATCAGAGAGTATGAATTCTTCCACAAGCCAACACAGAGACACCAGACCAGGATTTTATTGTGAGCACATTGAATTATCATGTCTGCTTTTTCAGCTGCATGAATGCTGACTAAAACTAGAGAGATGTTACCTCAGTATTTTCTCTGCACTGGCTACCTGTTCCCTTCAGAACTGATTTTAACAATCTTTTATGGGTTTGTAAAAACCGTTTATGGTCTTTGCGCTTCATATTTTTCAGCACTGGTTTCATGCTGTGAACCACCTCGGACTCTCAGATCTCCAGGTGGCACGTTTTTAATTATTTCCAAAGTGAGAATGAAAACATATGGTAAGGCCCACACATGCAGAGGGGTCTCCACGTACCTGAGGACAGATGACACTGTGGACATTTTTCAAGTTAAGTAAACTTAAGCTCCACCACTTTAGCACTGAATCGAGCTTTTACAGTTTCCAATACTGATTTAAACTGAATTCTTATAATAATATGATTGTGTCTATTTACTCATATAAAAATGATTTTATTTCTATGAATATATTCTGCTCTTCTTTTCTTCCCATCTTTATCTGTTTATCTATATTTTATGTATTGTTCCTTTTCAGTGTTTCTTCATCAAATACTGAGCTCCTAGTACTGTTTTTACATTGTTATGGGTCTGGGTGTATACGTTTGTGTGTGTGTACAGTCTGTGTTCGTGTACATAGATGTTATGGTGCCTGCTTGGACATGTCTTAGTGTTGGAGAGGTCACAGAGCTTTTACTATTCATGTCACCTTTATTGATTTGATCCTGTAAAGCAGTTTTTGTTGCACACTTTGAATGAAAAGTGTTATATAAATAAAGGTTGCTTGTTTAACTGATCATAAGAGAACGTGAAGAAGCCAATCCTTGTTCTTGTCTGCATCTCTCTCACACTGTGATGTAACTCAGTTTATTCTTTTATCCACCACTGAGGTTCCCTGTGACAACGGCTGAAGCAGCAACTCTGTTTTTCATCATTTGAAGCTGTGCTCTTTTTTTGGGGGGATGAAATTATGAATCATTTTTCTTTTCCTTCAAGCATTTGAGTTGGAGCTGCACTGGAGAAAGAAGGCCTACCACTTCACAGCCTTCCTGAAGGTCCTTTGAATTCAAACGGGGCTTATATTGGTTGTATATAAAAGCTTTATAGATTTATTCGTCTTCAAACTTAACAAGAATGGCCTCCCTTCCAGAAGTCAGTTTTTTGTTTGTTTGTTTGTTTGTTTAATAAAGCTTTGAAATTGGCATCTCCTGGATTTCCATAAAGATGCTGTGAAGAAAAATAAAACACCTTAATGTGTTTTTTTTTCAGGAAGAGCAGAATTTAATAGGTGGAGCTCTATTTGCCTGACTTTCACTTACAGTTATAGCAAATGTTCGATAAACCTTGGAATGCTAATATAGCCTAACATAAAAAGAAATCTCCTTGTAGATCATTTAAAGCTCTGTGAGAGTGAAAATAGGAAGTGGTGCGGGGGTGAATAGCTGGCATAATGGAAATGTTCTGGGTAATGTACAGGACTCATTTTTGCCCAGAAAGAAAGATTTCCTGGCACAAAACTTCCACTAAACAGCACACGTTTCTGATGCTCTGGCTTTAACGTGGAGTTAACAAATGAGGCAAACAAATGTAAAATAAAAAAGAAAAGATTATATACGTTATGCTAGACCCTATCTTTGCCTCCTCAAGATACATGCAAACTGCCTTCATCGATGAGAGCACGTTTCTCCATCTGTAGGGATCAGACTAAAGATGAGTCGGTGTAAAACCAGCTGTGGCACAGGCATCATCAGTCTGGGTCAGGACTTTTCAAAAATTATCCAGTACGCAGAAGTTGTTTTAAGGCTGTCAGTTCCCCGTCAGGCATAAATTACTTTTTTTTTTCCGCTCTTGCAGTATCAGACAGGATTTGTCCCTGTGAGGTTTTCCGGCACCAGAGAAGGCTGAACGGTGGATGTGACATTGAGCAACACATCCTTAAAAGGAGGGGAGGTTGGCTGTTAAGATTAGGGCCGGCAGGGTGTGGACGCTGGAAGGCATAAAGACCGAGCTGCAGCCCGCTGAGATCTGATTGTGCGCCTGGATTTCAGTGCTGCTGATATCTTGGCTGAAACGGATGGAGTAGCAGAGGAGTTGCTCTCCAAGCAGATCTGTGAGCACTGCAGCCTGGCAATGACTTTGCACCCATACAAGGAAAAATAGCCGTATTAGAGATGGATGGATTTATTGCGAAACTGACCTTCATATTCACTCAGAAATAGATTATTCTGTGGTGTTTATTATGCTTTCTGTGGCGTTTTGTCTTTCTGTGTATAAAGTAAGAAAACATGCCAGTGGGCCACCCAGTCAACCTCACAAACTATAACCTGATTTCTTGGATGTTTTATGTGCCAGAATAGTGTGTTGCAATTTGATAACACAGTCTTTGTGAGATTCTTTTAACATAAATTCCAAATATGGCATCATATCACATTTTCAATAATAATTAATAAAAAGCAGGACTGCTCATTATTTGTCTGGAGCAGACGTAAGCTCACAAATTAGAATTAATACTAAGCAGATGATCTCTTTTCTTGGTCAGTTAAACTGTCTGGACAGGGATGAGTGAGTTAATGAAGTAACAGTTCTGCGCTGAATTTATGACCATTCAAAATTATTTAATTGCATCATATAACTAGGCAAACACAGACAAAAAAACAAAAAAAATGCATTTATATTTGTTGATTTTTACTTTTGCTTGACTCAAATGTTCATTCTCCCTCTTCTGTCTTTTCTTCCTTAATGTAGACACTCACAAAAATATACGCCGCTGAGTATTTACCACCAAGAAGGAACAGCTGTCCTCTTTTCTTGCTTTTAGCAAGAATATTCCACCTTTAAACAAAAAGGATGTTTTTGTTAAAGCAATGAGTCACTACAGTTTTGAGTGGTTTATTTTGTGAGGAAGTATTTATTTAGTCTCTGAACCCACTTAAAAATGGCATACCTCTGCCTCAAAGCAGACATGTATTCATTTGAATTCCAACCTAAACTTTTATGCATCCAGACACGATCATAATAATAATTATCCCAATAATGTAAAATATCGCCCTGCCTTTATCAGGTGATAGAATTGCGTCACTGCAATCTCAGAAAAACAAAAGGAAATTATATATTATATCATGCGTTTCACTAAAACTAAGCCAAAATTCACAAGCAGCTTGTCCTTGTAATGGTTGTTTTCTGACACATCACTGAAATGAAAGCAGAAATATCATTTAATCATGGCAACTTTATTATTTAATCAACAATTTCAAAAAATGTTTGACCAGAATAGGTGTTTGCTGACCAGCATTGAACTATAGGAGTAATGTTGCCTTTAGAGAATGACATTGTGAAACCAATATTTTAAAAAATACCTACAATGGATCATTGTTTTGTCTCAAGAACAACTTTCAACAAAATACACATGTTTCTCGCAGCATTTCAAAGACCAGAAGTGGGTGAATGCAATGTGCTGCTGTTTTTTTTTTTTTTAACTCCAACTGTATCTTTTGTTGTGTCCATTTTTTTGTTCAGTGAGAGAAATCAAGCTTTTGTTGATCTTGAACAAATGCGACAGAGCGCTGACAGGTGTTCATCAGTGAGAGGATCAGTATTTCCACTTGTTGAACTTCATCCTTGACAATGTTTGTTCACATATGCAGGTGGATCAAAAGAAAAACCAACATTTTCTGAGAATGCCTCCTCGTGTGTGAAAGGTTTGTCTCTTTAAGGGAAGAATAAAAATCCAGCACTTCCAGCTGAATGTCACTGGGTGCATTTTCCACACTGCGTGTGAATGGAAATGAAATCATATGCATTTCATTCTCAAATGTTCCGAAGTTTTTAAACCGCCTTGACAACTCAGTCCGCAGCTCTGCCAACAAGGAGGAGTACCTGTGGAGGTTATCAGCTGCTTTTATTGCTGGCATGTGTGTGAGAGTTTTGTTCTCCAGCTGGCTTGAAAGAAACTGCAAGTTTCTCGTAAAAGCCTTCACCAGGCCATATATGTCATGGACAACTCTTGCACTGCAGTTTGGCATTTAGTTCATTCATTGATGCAGTCACATCAACAGCAAATGCAAGATCTGCTCTCTACTCTGCATCTAAGAGCTCTTTGATGTCCTTCCCTTTCTTCGAACAAAATTTAAGAATCTCAGCTTTCGGGTCCCGTACTCTTCTCAGCACTTTGTCCGGACTGAACCGTCTGACAGCTGTGAGGTAGCCACGTTCTCACCATGTTCTGTGTCAGGCTCCTTCAAAAGTGCAACAAACTGTGCCCTTGACCTGATGAAGTTAATTATTTTAGTTACACCAATAACATGATTCAGTTTTAGCACCGACTTGAACAAGTCGACTTGCCTCCTGATGAATAATCCAATGCAAAAATATTCACTTCTGTTCTGAGTTCACTTCTGTCACCTTATCTTGCATTTGCTTCAAAAGTCCAACACATTGTCCTGTTAGACTGGGACATAGTCTCCCTTAACTCCTACCACTGTGTCCCATTCCAGCCCCGACTTGGTCCAAACCTGCGCTGACCTCCATGAACAGGTCTCTCCCTGTTGCAGTCCCTTACATTGACCAAATAGCTGCCAGATCTGCTTGTTGTTTCTGCAGCTAAGCGGGCAAACCTTCAGATGTGTGAGTTTTTTCTGCATGGCTAAAGTTCTTATATCTCTCAGTGTTTAATCTCATAATGGCATTTTAATTGTACTCTCTAAACCCAGTGATTTTATCTCCACATTCGAAGCACACAGCTTTAACTTTGACTTCAGTAAATAAATACTAAGAAATTCACAAGCTGTTAACAACTCTGCATCAACTTTTCTCTATTTAGGAGCTGACTTTTTTTTAAGGCTAACAGCTAATTTGCATCTTGCAATACTTTTTCCCACCATAGTATTCCCACATGCACATGTGTACTTGCACATAAAGGTGCTTAAACAGGAAAAGTGCTCGTGTCTTCAAAATAAAAGTTGTATTGAGTGCATCGTGTACATTTGTTTCCTAATTTTTGGTGGACTTAATGTGGGACGGTTAGGGACATCCAGAGGGCTGCATGTGGCCCGGGGGCTGTACAACACCCAGGTCTGCTGTACACAAATAGATTCCATTAAAAGTCAATTGGCTCAAAATGTTTTGATTTTTATTGCTATTGGTAACATTTATTCTTTGATAAATCAGGAGCCTGACACTTTTTCCATGGACTTTATCATGACTTTGTTTTCAACCAAGCATACTAACTTTAGTACAAACATTTTGTTGACATGAAAAGCAGAAAAAGACCCGAAATAGTTTCCCAAATTCATCCCAATTCTGAATATTGTTTACAAAACAATAGCTGTGTGTGCTTGTTTTTAAAATTGCTTGATGTGTGGCCTTTTGACTGCTTTATCTATGTGAACTTCAACACCTAAGATGTCAAAGTAAAAGGCAGGGCCTGCAGAGCCTCATTTGTACCTCCTGGGTTTCATACATTTTCACTGAGCATTGAGTTGAAATCACTTGGGTGTCCAGTCCTGGGAAGACTGGCAACTGACTTGAATTTTTTTCACTTGAAAATAATCTTTTGTCATTAGAATGATGGATTCCAAATGGTTTGGAAATTGTCGTATCTCCCTTTCCACACTGATAAACAGCAACAATTTCTGCTCTGAGATCATTGCTGATGTCTTTCCTCCTGGGTATTATGTTAAAACAGACCTGAATTCTTCAGAGCAGCAGACTAGCAAAACCTCTGCTTTATAGAGGTGTTCACAGTTGTTGATAATCAGTTAAATTGGTCTTCAGTCTTTATGGCTCTTAATTTCTTAATTTGATGAGTAGCACCTGGTAACTATTTACCCACTTATTAACTGAATTTTCCTTCAGGGATTAATAAAGTACTTTGACTTTATAGATAATTGTGCAATGTAACAGGACTTTTGTTGTTCATCGGAGGTTGCACTTAATTCATTTTTAGAGCAGTGAAGCACTATCATTTGTATCATTTCTTAATTCTTTGTTTTTCCTTTTCCATGACTCTCTGTCACAACAGTGCAGTTTTATTTCACCAGTGAGGAATACTACTGAAATAATTTGTGTTCAGTGGATGACACTGACGACACTCAGGTTTTGCCAAACTTCTCTTAATTCAGCGTGTGGGAGCATTTCTGCCTCTGAATTCAGCGGGCTAGAAGGTGAACTAAGGACAGCAAACATGACTTTCTGATGTTACTTAAAATTTGTGGTTATCATCCAGTTTATCTGGCAAATTTTGAGAATCATTCTTTGTACATTTGCAGTGAAACATCAACAATTTACTGTTTTTATCTGTAGTTTAGAATTTCACTCTGACACTACAGGTTGATTTACAGTTTCTTGCTGTATTCATCTAAATTTAAGGGAACAAGACTGTAAACTGTTTTGCCAGTAAATGACTGTAATATAACCTAGTGTTTAATCAGTTGTTGCAAAACTGAGGTTTGAAGCTGATCCCATCTACCACTGGTTCATCATAGTACAGTGGCACCTAACCTCCAAAATATTAATATGTAAAAGTAAAACATAAATTCCAACTACAAACTTTTCCAAGTGAATAAAATGCTGTTTTTGATTTATTTACATCTAAATTTCAGATCAAACATTTTTCTTTCACTGATCCAAGAAGGTCTGCTTTAACATTTAAACAAAATAATAAAAAATACAGCACTACAATTCCCAGGGGGTATAGTCAATCACATTTATGCATTTACAACCTCTTGCAAGACTTTAGAGGATTTTTTTCTTTAAACAACTGACATTTTTATATGTGAACTGCAGTGTAACACCACAGTGACATTCTGGCACTAGGTCGGACACCTACCTGGATCCTCACTGACAAAAGGTATGAATGTACTGTTATTTTCCGGTATCTGCAGGAATTCAAATAAATTCAAAATTACGTAATCTCTGAAGGGAAATTCAGATGAATGTTGCATGGTCTTCCTCTTTCACTGCAAAGCAAAGCATTTTGACTTTAAAATAAATGAAATCACTTAACCCAGTATTTATGGAACTATTATCCATTATCTATCCATTTAGCCATCCATCTATGATCTATATCCACTTCAATCCTTCTCGCACATACAGACATACGTTCCCTTCTAAGGTCAATTCAAGGTCACCAGTCAGCTTAACGTGCATGTTTATGGACCGGGCGTAAATTGAAGTTAGTCAATTAGAAGATTCCCAGCCAGAATTGGAACTGGGAACCTTCTAATTGTGAGGCAACAGTGCTACATGAAACAATTATTGAGTAAACGTTAAATGGGTAATAATAGCAGGTTATGGCTTTAACAGAAACTACTCTGTAAATGCAAGAATACGCGAATAGCCCCAATGTTCAAGCAAAGGGATATGAGTTAACACTTGACAAGGGTTTCAACAGACTTACAAGCTCAATTTAATATTTGCATTCCTCTCATAATTGACTGACTTTTAGAGCTGCTGTGTAATCTTAGCCTTAAGGGTTGTAGAAACACCTCAAGGATCGTGACTTAAGCAGCGCCTGTCAGAGGGTTCTGAGATTAAGGCATTTATCAGCTCCATCCACATGCATCACAACTCTCCACAGAGCACTGTGCAAGCTCTTATCTGCAGCAGGCAATTATAAACATTAATTTTGGTGGAGCGGAATGAGCCTGACCCTTGATGAGTCTTAAAGCAATTAACATTTTCTTTAAAAGTTAGCTTCATGAGTAAACTTATTAGGCCTTCATTTACTTGTGGTCGACGGTGCACCTGACAGTCAGGAAAATGGCGGAAATTGAGTCATTTAGAAGCCAAGAATAATAACTGGACGTTGTGTGGTTGTCTGCAATTTAGTCACTATCAAGTCACGACGGACCGTGCATTTTCTTTACATTAGCGCCATCTAGCGATATTTCGTGTTGTCCTTATGCGGAACTGACGTCATCTCGAATTCTCACCAATCAGCAGACGGGGTTCTGAATTCGAACGTTAACTCAGAAGTGTACGGATAACCTGATAATTTTGTGGGGGTTCCGTCTAAGTTAAGTCTGTATGCTTTTGCTGTAATGGTTTAAATTGTGATATACATTTCCTGGTAGGTTTTTAAAATATTTTGTTTTCTTATATATATATATTATGTCACATAGCAGTTATTGAAATAGCCCGTCGCTTTGACCGACGGTTACGCTTACTTGTAGGCTAATGTAGCCACTTCCTAAACTAGCGGCACTGTAACTTCGTCATTTTTGTTTTTTCTCTTGTGTGTCGTTTTAACTCGATGCAGAACACTTAACTAACTTGGACATAACCAGACAGTCATGTCAAGGGAACGGGTCCGGAAGAAGTCCTTCCAGCAGAGTCTGGAGGACATCAAGGAGAGGATGAAGGAAAAGAGGACAAAACGGCTGGCTATTGCTGCAGCTCCGACCAGGGGGCGGTCCAGGGTGAACAAAAGCAGCGGTAAGGGGCAGAGCAGTCATTTATCATTATTGTTATTATTATTGTTTTGCAGGGCTACTAGTTCCTTTCGTCATAACACAAGCACTTTCTAACTATTTATGTCTACATATCGGTGATGAACCAGTGTATATATATGTGTACAGGTCATTTTTAAGCATGTTGATATTAAAAAAAAGGTACTTTCTGAAGGGAAATTATGTACTTTTTGACGTTTGCCCCAGTGCCTAGTTCTACCCACACCATCCTAAAGGGTGTACAGCAGAACAACAAGGCGCTGGCTGTGGCCCTGCAAGCTGAGAAAGAGAAGGTGAGGCAGGCCAATGCTGTGATCCTGCAGCTCAAAAGGGAGCAGCAAGCCACGTTCCTTCACTTCCTGCTGGTCAAGAGAAAGATGAAAGAGCAGGAAGCTTTGGCAGCAAGAGCATCACAGGTACACCCTCAGACATGTTGCTTGTTTTTCATCTTGTCGAATTCACGTCTCTTGAATCAAATCATTCTCAATGTGGGCGGGCGGAGTGCTGAACAAGTGCTTCCCCACATCCACGGATGAGGTGCCCCTTAGCAAGGCACTTGAAACCCCTACCTGCTCCCCAGGCGCTGCACCGTGGCAGCCCACCACTCTGGGTCCAGCAGCCCAGATGGGTCAAATGCGGAGGCAGAATTTCCACATGGGGATGAATAATAGTAAAAATAAATAAATAAATAAAATAATAAAATGCTGTTGAAACATGTCTACAAAACTCATTTACTACGCCTTTAATTTAGTTTAATTTCTCTGTGTGCTGATGCAGACTAAACCCACAGATGATTTTGTGGGTCGACGACAGGATCTTGATACAGTAAGGTATGTTATTAAAATGAGAATTTTATTAGAAAATGTCCTTTAACCTCAGATAAAAGTCAGCATCTGTTGCCTTTCAATTTACAGAGGAAAGCGGACCAGCCAGAACCTTGATGAGCGCATTCTGTGTGAAGCCTCGCCAGTTTGTGCAGGTATAAACAAACACTAACACTTTGATACAGAAATTATGAAAAACGCAACAGTAATATGAATAACAACACTGCATAGTTTACAGATATTATAACAGAAATGTTATAAAATTATATTGTATAATGTTAATCTGAGTCAGAAGTGCTCTAGTGGAATCTAAAAGTACGATCAGATTTGGTTTTGCTGTTAACTGTTTGTAGATCTAGAGGCTGTTTGGTCTGCACCTCTTGATGAACCTCCTTTAAATCTAAAATGAACCACAAAATCTTAAGCAATTTTCATTTGCTCATCTAGTGATTTTTGGCAAAATGTAATGACCATTTAACATATTTGCAGGGATTCAAAGTATTATTATGAAAGTACTTATTAAAATTTGCATTGATTTTTGTTCCTTTAGAATCTTTTACCTCTAAAACAAATGGACAAGTTTATTATGACAAAGAGGTCACCTTGCCATCCACAGTGGGCGTGAGGCGTCGACGAACAGGCAGAAGAACAAGGAGGTGGTCTATATGTGAACGAGAAACAAAGTCGTTGAATGAGGGAGACCCAGTCGTTTTTGGAGCTGTAATACCAAGTCCTATTCACAGTGACAGTGGAAAGCCAAATCAAACACGAGGAGCAGAAACCGTTGTAGCAGATCACAGTGACACTGAGGAAGTGAATCACTCTACCCCTGAACCTCTCCTTCCCAAAAAAAGACAGCAGCAGCCCACCAGGAAACAAGCTCAACAGCAGCAGGCCCGTCCCAAACCAGAAGCAGCTTCACAGAAACCTGAGAGAGGCCGCAAACCGGAACGTGCCCCTCTAAAGAAACCATGGGAGAATCCCAAACCCAGAGCCCGCTCGAAGAGTCGAGACCGTTCAGCCACACGGACCAAAACAGTACCACAAGGCAGCAAGCTCAACACTTCACTGGGATTTAATGACACATTTGACTTTGACTGTGAGGAAGCAGTACATGTCACACCTTTTAAAGCCAAGACAGAGGACACCCAGTTGGCCACACCCATCAGTGAGGGGGTTCGGAGTGAAGCTGTACCTGAGGTTTCCAAACAGGATGTATCCAGCTCATCATCAACATCTTCTGAATCCGAGGACAGTCTATATGTCCCTCAAAATACTAGATGGAGACAGGCTTCATTTGAAAAGGCGAGAATCATTCCCACTCGAAGACGTCGTTCCTCAAAAGTAGTCTGTGAAAAAGAAAATGTCCCTCCAAAACAGGAAATCTCTGGTGAACAACTATCTTTGTCTTTCTCAGTTCCAGATTATTTCTACAGTTTCTTTTGTCATAATTAAACCTATAATTGCTATATAATTTTTTATTCTTTTTTGGTCTTCACAGATGAAGCATCGGTCCCTAAGGCTGGAAAAACCAAAAAGTGTGAAGATAAACCTCGTCTCTCATTTGATTGTAGCCTCACTAATACTCCTGACTCAGTTGCGTTGGAACAAGAAAATCATCGAGGTGAGAAAATGTTAGATTTGCATTGCTTTTATTAACATTGTCAGATTCTTATGGAACAAGAACTAAATAAAAGTATGGAGCTGACATGCTGTGTTTCTGCATGAGGAGTATTTAGGCAGTGTCACCAAGTGTGTTTTTGAAAGGCAACTTAAATAATGATCTATTATATAGTCATGTAAAAGGAAGGACAACCTTTCCAGGCTTCCCACATGTCCTGGAAAATCAGGGGAAAAAAGGCATGCATGTTTGTTGTCACCTTATCTTCTGGACCACATTACTTAACACTAATTAATATAAAGGCACAGCACCCGATGTGACACTACCAGCCAATCAAATTTGAAGTGCAGTTTTTCCAGTTGACTTTGTTGCAAGATTTAGTGCCCCTTCAGATGCCATAAAAGGAAAATAAATGAATGAAAACAACTTTAGGAATTCTGTTGTATTAAAGACTGTGTGTATATGCACAGATAGATGGAGGGAAGGAATGAGAGAGATTGACAACTTTTCATGTAGACAAGGCAAGTTTATTTCTAGAGCACAATTCATACACAAGGTAATTCAAAGTGCTTTACATCTATATAAAAATCCCAAGAGGCAAATAAAATCATTCCATAAATCATATAAATAATCAATAGTTAATTAAATTAAAAATGAAGAGTGCAGAATAAAAGTATAATTTAAAAATTAAGTAGAAGAGAAAGGGGAAAAAGACAAAAACAGCAGTTAAAACTATTTTGCTTTTGGTTCTAAG
>JBAMYA010063913.1:0-27147 GCA_037176975.1 Arrhamphus sclerolepis | reverse complement strand
AGTACGAACACAGGTCCCGCTTATCAGAATCAATACTTACATTCATACAGCACCGTCTAGTTTAAAGTAACTGTTGACACATGGCATGTTAAAATCTGAAGGCTTTCAACAGCCATGGGACAAATTTCAATCTTCTTCTCTGTCTTTTTTATGACCTACAAAAAAACAAACTAAAAAACTTATCAGTGCGACTTAACACACCAAACTGTTCAAATATCTTGGTTGTTAAAACAGCTGGCACACTAAAGTCAAATGTAGGATAACAATGTAGGTCATAGCAATTTATGAGCAAGAAATAACATGATCATATCCAAATCATCTCAACTGTGCTGGAATGAAGCATTGAAAATATTCCTTAAAAGAGAGAGAGAATAAAAACAACACAGAAAAACTTGGCTACGGTTGTGAAACAAGAAACAGCATGCCCAGCTGGTGGATGGGATCTGAGGTATCATAGCAAAAAAACTAAAAATGAAAGAGCTATACTCTAATGAGGTAAAGTAACTGCTGATGGGTTTTTTTTGAGAATATCTGAACTTTAACTCTCAAAAATATTTTCCATGCACTGTTTAAGTCATTGCTATTAATAAGGCCCAACTTGGATACTTTTGCTTCGAGCTGAATTGTTTTCTGCGTGTGAAAATATGTAGGTGCGTCTTTCAAATAAGGCTCTCCAAGAAAAAGTCTTGAGAAGTGTTGTTATAAAGTGTCATTCACTACATACTTGTCAAACTAGTTTTGTGTATTTAAACTGTAGGTCAAGGAGCGTTGCACTGTATTAGTATGCGTTTGTGAGGGTGGTGTAGGTGGTGGTGCATGTTTTCACACAGCTACATTTCATTTGTGGTTCAGGTTACATTTGGGACAATGTTAAATTTAAATAGACATGCTCTATGAAAGCTTTAATAGAAGAAATCTGAGCTGAAGTAAGAGTAGGAATACATTCCCTTGAAAGCCTTTCTATTTGTTTATTTTGCATTGGATTGTGTAAAAATGATCTATACAAATAAAGCTGATGTATTTGCTGATTCTTTTCTTGTTTTTTTTTTAAGACATTTTATCTGACTGTTCGAGTTCCAGGTTTATAAGCTGTTGCTGGGCTGTTTGGTCTTGTGAGCCGCTCAAGTCACAGACCCACGTTACCATAACAACCCTCTAATTATCTCTTTAACAATTCTGTCAATATCATTCTCATGATACCGTTGTTTAGAGGAAGAAAAAGAAATGAAGAAAAGACAGTATTTGTTTTCAAGTATGTTTTTATGATTATACATGGCTCATGAAGACCATCCAATAAGAAGGGAGCAAAGAGTCAACATTTAGTCAGGGGCTTTTGTAGTATGTGGACATCACACCCAGGTACAGCAGGAAAATCACACCTTTATCCAGTATAAATAGCATTCTTGCCAGCATGGGAGAGCTTTTTCCTACTGAGTAAACAGACAATTTTTTTTTATCCATTCAGAGATCTTGTCAGTGATGTAGACACAACAGAAGCCTCAACCCCCCATCAATCACCAGCATCAAACACTGCCCTCTGCTGGCATCTGTTTGAAATTGTCCTGACAATTCCTTAATCTGAATTTGTTTTAACATAAAGCTAAACTTGATGTGGGGCATTTTCAGCACCTGGGTCTTTTTGGTGTGACACAAAAATTGAAATTAGGTTTTCAGATGGTTGTGTTAAAAATTTATTAAATCAATTTAAACACAGCTAATATCACACAGTGCTAATATAAAAACATGTTTGTTACCACCTTGTAGGTTTTCCTTCCCAACTACCCCCTCCTTGGAGGTAACCGTCATACAGCTCTCTCAGGTGAAGAATGAGCTCCTCTGTGTTTTGTCCAGTGAGTGCTGACACGGGGATGACCCTCTGGCTGACGTGGCTCTTCAGAGTCTCTAGCTTTTCTCGGGCCTCAGGCAGGTCCATTTTATTGGCTATAATAGCCTGTGGGCGCTGGGACAGACCAGGTTCATACTTATCGAGTTCGTAACGCAAGTATTGGAGTTGTGTCCAGGGCTCTGCGTCTGTCAGGTCCAGAACAAAGAGGAGGAAACGACATCGCTCTATGTGGCGCAGGAAAGAGATACCCAAGCCTCGATTTAAATGGGCTCCTCGAATAATACCCGGGATGTCAGCAACTGCACAGACCAAAGGTCAAGAAAAGAACTGCATCAGCATCACATGGAATATCACAAAGCAGACCTTTACTGTAACGATAAAATCATATATTAATGGCATGCTTAAAACAAATACCTGCAACTTGCTCATGATCCCTGTATTTGACGATTCCTACATGTGGGTTCAGTGTTGTAAAAGGATAGGCAGCCACAGCAGGTCTGGCATTAGATATGGCTCTCAGCAGTGAGGATTTTCCAGCATTTGGAAAGCCGACCTGAGGGTACAATGAGAAGAACAGTTCAACATATTTGCAACGCTAAAAAGCTACCAACCAAATTCCTCTTCAGAAATAATTTCTTCCTCCCACCAGTCCAGCATGGGCCATGGTGCGTAGCTCTAGCTGTAGGAGACGCTCCTGGCCTGGCACTCCTGGGGTTGCTGTCATTGGTGCACGGTTCTCATTTGACAGGAAGAATCGATTCCCCTTCCCTCCAGCCCCTCCAAATACAGCCAAATATTCTTGGCCATGCTCAGCAAGGTCCACTAGGATTTTACCCTGCTCCTTCACCACAGTTCCTACTGGCACCTTTATAATCAAATATATTTTACAAGAGAGGCTGGAAGCATGACAAAAGACTCCGCAGATCACATGCTTTTTGTGGAAAAGAGTGCTGACTCACAGAAATATAAGTCGTGCTGCCATTCCGACCGTAACAGTTCTTGCTGCCTCCAGACTGTCCATCCTTTCCCCTGTAAACTGGAACCACTTGTGACAATGACTTGACAAACCGGTCAGCTGAAAATACAGACGGAAAAGAGTTCAGATCAAAGCAGGTTTTCATAAGCTATTTCAGTTATTTTACTTGCACATTCTTAGAGTCAACTTTTTTTTGTAAACAATCCCCCCTCCACCCATTTTTTCAGTTATATAGTTTTTGTGCATGTTAAATAAAATTTGTTAAATGAATTAAAAAGAATTAAGTTCACATTTATCACCCAGAAAACAGTATCATATGTATTCCAGGTTTTGCTTCCATAATTTTAAAACATAACTGTGGAGGAAAGTTTACTAATTACACTTAAGATAAATTCATTATATCTACTTACATGTAGGTTTATTCATTTATTAATCTACGCTCAGTTATGTTCCACAGTTATTAAAGACGTGTCGGCCTGAAGAATCTAAATGAAGAGCTCAGAAGAACTTGGTGACCCAGCGAGGAGGAGAGAACCTTCTGAATCTAATCATCACAGTAGACAAGAGTCTAATTTACGTAGGCAGCAGAGAGAAGAAAGAGACAGAAGTTTACATAGTCTTCCTCACACTTTATCTAGCAACCAAGGTCTCAGGGGAAGCTCCTGGGTTTGTGATTGTTGTGTGTCTGTGTGCCACGTATCGTTGCTGTGATGTACAAGAATGTAAAGATAAACAAGTATAAATGTGCCTGTCTCAGGACTGTTAGGAGGAACTCTCAGGAAGTGTGTTTGACCATCTGTGACACCTTCTCCTTGTGCACAAGTGTAATAAACCTCAGTGATTTTGACCCATGTCTCTGGTGCTCTCTGGTAAACAGAAATTTGCCACATCGATAAGCATCTAAAGTAATATCTCCTCTTCTGAACTATATTAACCAAGTTTTTGGTTCGTGAAAGTGAATCTTTTGGAAACTCATACAGAATGAAGAAATTAATGAAACATTTTTTTCGTGGACAGTAGAAGCGTTTTGGTTTTCCACTTCAGCGTGTGTGCAGCTGTCTGCTTGGGTTGCCATCAGAGTAAGCTCCGTTACTCACTTGACATTACAGACAGCAGTAATGTCGCCTGTCAATGCTCCTCAGACAACTTGTACAATTTACAGTTTAGCAGGTGAGGAGAGTTCAAGCGTAAACTGAAAATTCCCTTGGACTGAACTAAGTGATTAAGGGAAAAAGAAAAAAAAAAAAACAAGGCCAACATGTGCCACATGTAACCTGTGTACATGCAATCCCTGTTGAACGTTATCTGTGTGTAACAGCATCTATTTTTGTAATTCCTCATTTTTGTAATTCCTGTAAACAATACAGGTGTTTAACAAACCCAAAAGATTGTGTTAAAAATGAGATGGGGAAACTATAGAGTAAAGATGATAAACCAAATAATAATACTCATTACAGTAATTTACTTTACCTTTTATAATGATGCTTCCTCCATCACCTCCATTCCCTCCATCCGGTCCGCCCCATTCTTTCCGGGGCTCACTGTGAAAGCTGCAGGCACCTTTTCCACCAGAACCAGCCACCAGGGTCACACGTCGATGGTCCACGAAGTGACGGGTCTGTGAGTCGCATTAAGAAATACTGTTTGAGCTGAGAATATAAAAACACTGACACATACACTTTGCCATTTTAGCTGTTCACCAAAGCACATTCAAGTTTCCACTAATTAATGCCAATGGTTTATCTGTTTTATTTGAGCATATTCACACAGAAAGTGAAGGAAAGTTTTTTGCAATTAAAGGTCTTTAATTGCAAATATGTCCAGATCATCTGTAACTATGTGGTGACTAATACCTCCATCAAGCAACTGAATAAGTTAAAAATGAAAAAAGATAGTATTTTTTTTGTTTTTGATGTTTTGTCAGCTGGGTATACCACCACAGTTCTAGAAGACTAGATATTTAAACAAATTAAATAAATTGCAGAGGTGTAACTTCTCTGTATGTGAATGCTGGAGGTTAATGTGTTTGGTCAATGTGTTGGTGTGGATTATCAGTCATCCAGGTCAGAATAATCCCAATCACTTGAAGACAAAGCTACAGTTGTCTCCTACTCAAACACTGAGGACATGACTAATAGTCATTAACCACAAAACTCTAAAAAGATCTGTCTCACCTTGGTCGCGCCCTGTTTGAAACTGATGCCCTCTGGTAGAGGGTTTACGACAATAAAAGGAAGGATTAAACAGATTTATTTTTTAAGCGCTTTCATCCAAGAGCAATAGCATCAGGGAATGTTGCAAAATTTAGACTTAATGCATATGTGCAGCTTTATTGTGCAAACCACATGAATATTATATTATTTATTAGATTTTTTTAACATTAATTATACAGATGTGTATGAGAATATTTAAATATGATGGTGAGACAGATATGAACACAATTATGACAGACAAATAAAATTGCAGATGAATGAAAAAAGTTATTTCTACTAGCTGTACTGCCACTTCCACCACTACTACCATCATCATCCCTAACAACAACAATAATAACAACAACAACAATATTAATAATAATGCCACTACCACTTTACAATAAACTATAAGGTCATTATGTTAAAGGGAGAGAAAAAAGGAAGGAAGCAGAGGAAAAAATACAAAAAAAAAAAAAAAAAGTGGTGCTGGGGGGTGAAATAAAATTATTCTGTGGAAACTGTTTAGGTGTTACTGTCTGTTGCTTTACTAACTGCTGGATTGATGTAAATAATTTAGTAAATGATTCCAATTTTCATGAAGGCTGATGTACTGTTGAGTTTACTTTCATTGAAACATATTCTGTGATTTATGTTACAGGGATGTTTAGATCATTTTCCTGTCAACAGCTAGAGAGATGAGTGTATATGTATACATATGTATTATATGTTTGGCTCAGAGGTTGACTTCTATAGTATCTCCGAGCAGGCAAAGTGATGGGGATAGTGGGATTCTCCAGCCCAGAACTATCGACATTGTCTGTGACTCTGATCCAAAAGGAGTGTACCAGATGACATAACAAAGTGGCATGCAAGTAATAGTTTATGTCACCTGTAGTGCATTGTGAACACATATGTGTCAGCTGAGCCTGTTTTGAAAAATCTACTTTGCATAAGGTGGAACCTGTGGATTGTTTTATATTAAATAAGTTGTAGATTAGTGTTGTTTGTTACTAGGTGTTTTTACAGATGTGTGTCCAGATGTTGGAACTAGGAGAGTGAGCCAGATCATTCTGTGATTTTGTGAATGGGAATTTTAAAGTAGTCATTGAAGCAGAAATGAGTCTGTAAAATGTAGAAATTGTTTTCTTAATGTTTGTGATATTTATTATATTGACTGTTAATACTAGAGGCTGCAATGTTTAGATCTTTTCAGGCCTTTCATTTTGACAATAATTAGGCATTTATTTAGTTTTATTAGTTAAAACGAGTAAAAAAGAAAAAAAACTTTTTAAGTAGCACTTTTTAAAATGTAATGTGCTCTTTAAAAACATAGTTCTCTCAATTTGTAAAAAAAAAACAGATATTTTTCTACCTTTAAATTTTTTAAATCAAAAGGATAGCAAATTATCTGGGGTTTTTTTTTTTTTGTTGTTGTTTTTTTAATAAAATGAATAAACTGTCCTGAGGACATTATCCATCCTACCAGAAGACACTTTAACACAGACACTGAAACAACTGGTAAAAACGTAAAAACGTCAGTTACACACCAGTTTCTTTTCGGACATCTGTCCCTTCTTCGGGTTTCCTCGGACTTTTCCGGAGAGCGTCGCGGAGGTGCTCACATCCCTGACACCGCCTGAACTGAGACTGAACGAGCTCCACACGTCCTTTCCCACCTCCGGTCCTAAACTGCATGTTGAAAGTATTCGTGAGGAAGGCCAAAGAGGGCTTTTAACCCTCGACAGCACCGCCAGCATGGTGCAAGTCAACGGACTGTTGTCATTTTAAAAAGCTAACAGTAGGTTGGTAACGTCATCTCCAGCGTTTTCCCTAATAGATATCAAATGGAATCGACAAACAGACGGTCTTGATAAATTAACCGATAAACGAATAAATTTACATATATAGGTAACCAATGCCTTATTTTAGAAGTTCTGACGGGTCTAATAACACATGTTTACTGTTCACACAGGTCAACTGTAACTACGGAAAGCCGTTATGGAAAAAAAACCCTAATTCTTCTGTCACTTCACAAATCATTACTGCCACCTGCTGGACATGAGGTGGATAGGAGGTCAATTCAGATTCAGATTTCGATTAAGAAATTTATCCCCAAGGGCACAATTGAGAGGACGGGGAGCAGATCTACTGGGAATAAATAATAACAAAAGATAAGAGCAAGCAGGGGACACAGTGCAAGGGTAGGAATAAGAGTATCTGTGTTGGAAGAAATTATCTACATGGGATGTGATACAATCTACTTTAAATATGCGAACAGTAAGATAGTAACATGTCAAAAACAACAACAACAACAACAAAAAACAATATAATATAAAACCAAAATGATACATGTGCTAAAGCAGAAGGTTATGTAGGCCTACAGATATTAAGAGTAAGTTACCAAGTTATACATTAAAGTGACAAAGTGGCAGTAATGAGTATAATTGATTAGATGCCAGTATGCCCAAGATTCACAGTTAATCAAATGTAGAAGTCTAAGCACTTACCATGAAGCTTTTCCTAACAAACAAAGTTTATGTCCAGTTTTTAATTTTTTATTTGTGTTACTACTTACCTTGTTCATGTCTTAACATTTTCCACAACAGTGGACGATGTGAGTTTTGCATCTTATGCAGCATTTTTCTTTTCACAGTCAGCTGTAGTGGCTTCGAAACAGTATAAAACCATCATTTTATTGAATTTCTTTGAGTCACTGGTTCTGATGCTGCAGCACCAAGATGATTGCAGATAAAAATTACTCTTCCACTGAAGACTTTCAGGAGGCATGTAACACTTTGCTGCCAGCACTAAAAGACCAAAGCCTCCTCAAGAGGTACATTTCAGTTGAACACCCCAGTACATCTGTCGACCTCCACAAACTCTGTGTCTTCTCCCAATAGGGAAATAGTGTTGGGCTTAATCCTAGCTCTCCTTTAATCCCAGATTCTCTCATTTTGTCTTGCTGATATTCACAAAAAGATGACTAAAACTAGTCCATTCCACAAAACAGGATTCTGAGTTGTACAGGAAGTCTTAGTGATGAGCCCTTGCTGACCCTCTGCTTTGTCACAGAAACCTTAAGTCTGAGAAACTTTAGTTTAGTTTAGGAAGTCAACAATCAAGGCAAGAGTGGGTATCCACTTGTTTTATTTTTTCTGTTTTTTTTTTTTGTTTGTTTGTTTTAGTATTGCATGCTGAGGTGTGTTAAACCCAGTGGAGAGATCAAAGACCAAGATCCTCACAGTGATGTCTGCTTTTGTCCAGATGAGACTGGGCTTGCTCAAGCAGGTAGATGATGTCATCTTCATTTCCAACCCCATAAAGATGAAGAGACATCTGAACTGCACTTCAATATGTGAGATGTGGTTTGTTGACCAATATCCTGTGTGCATGATGACATGTTGAGATTTATACTTTCAAGAGCTGAAATACATCAGAGGCAATGATTGCATCATGTTAGTTGTTCTTTTCCACCCTCTGTAATACTAACTAAACTATGTTATAGAAGTTCTAGAAAACAAATCATCAAATTACCAGTTGTTCTGTTTTCAGCTGTTTTCTTATAAACTGCTTTGAATGAGGAGTTTGTACTCTTTCAGAACTATCTGTGAACTTAATCAGTTTCTCTAGATATTATTTATCAGTATAGCTTTGATACATTCTCCACGCTGACAATTACTTTTCAGATTGTCGTTCTTAGTTTGAGCTTAACAGTCTTTTTCATTCTTTTTCCTTTCCCAACTTCTGTGTTGAACTGAATGCAAATGTTTTCCTACTGTCCACTGACTCCAGTGTTGTGTCCTCTCTTTCATGGTTTTCCTGAGCAGTCCCCCTCCTTTTGAGGACCTGATGTTTGCATCTGATGTTCCATAAAGATGTCAGTGCATTTTTTTGTTGTTTGGTTGTTCCATTTCCGAAACTGAATCACTACATATTAAAAGCCTGTCTTGACCTACTAAACCCATTTTTGAAAATTCACAATGGCATATAACTTGATAGTCAAAATCATAAGATAGCTTGTTCCTCCTCAGCATCACTGACTTCTGTGACAGTGAAATATCACTGCAGATCCTCTGCATCTGTTTAGACCCTATGAACCGTCTGTGAAAACACAAACAAACCAGCAGTTTTATTACTACCCTGAATGTAAAATAACTTCATGTCCGCCAATCTATTTCCGACCATCCGTACAGGTCATACAACAGCCAAACATCAGTCTCATACACTCTTGTTTGTTTTGTTTTTTGAAATGATCAAACATTTGCATATTTTTCTACATTTCAACACCTTCAGTTCAGGTGTACGGGAATCTTTACTTAACTGTACAAAACAGTTTCATAATTTGTGAAAATGTCAGAACAACACATCAAACAATATTCCAGATTCAGAAAAGTGCAATTTTACTCTGCTTGACATGAAATACACAACACAGAAAAGGTGCAGTGTTGTCCATCAGTGTCATCCAAACCGGATGGTTGACATCAGTTTCACTGAGTCACAGCTTGGCTAAATTTTTTCGGATTTCTTTAAAATCCACTGCAAATACTTCAATTCTAAGGTTGTCTATAGTATTATTAATATGTTATAGATTTTGGGTGGTGATCATGCTTTGTCTTGCATTCTTAATGAAGATTCAGGCTTTATTCTTAGAAATCTGAAAATTTTGATAATCAAAACTCTGAGCATGGACTGAAAACTCAAATGAGTACACTAATAATCTAAAAAAACAAAAAAAGAAATATTGTCATCTGTGGACACTAACAGTTATCTTGAAAAAATACACAAAATTCAGACACACGGAGTGAATGTTAGTTTATTTTTATATAACAAACAGTAACAAAAGACAACAGCAAAAAAAAGATCAGGCAATCTGATTTTACAATACGTATGTAGATAACATTCATATTTGGATTATGCACATTTAACTCGACCCTCCCTTTTCAACATATGTGCAAACACACAATCACACTCACACACACACACACACACACACACAAGTCGCACAGTGCCATGAGTGACGACTACATAGAACTGGAAGAGCCTTGCCATACATGTTCAGTTCACAGTAATACGAGACACTGCTAACAGTTCATCATAGTATAGAGAAGCCCCTGATTGTCAGTGTTGAGTGGTACATAGTTGATCAGCTGTTTGACAGCCACATATCTCTTACTTTTAATTAGCCCTGAAAAAGTGACTGCAATTATTGTATGTTCTACCCTCTGAGGTAAGTTGGTTTTTAATACTGCAAAGCTGGACCCTCATTACCGCGCTAATAACTACATTTTGTGTTACTGATCAAAATGTAAAACACAGTGACCAAGGGATGTAATCAGTTTTTTTCATATTTATGTAGTTTTAGATGGATGGATGGATTGATGGTTGGATGGATGGATGGATGGATGGATGGATGGATGGATGGGATTTGTCTTGTGTTTAATATTATTTATATACCTGGATGTCAAGTATGATAAAACTTTTATTTATGAAAATTAACAAGTCTCACTGAGGAGAAACCCAAAGTGGTCTACTTTATGTTTCTGATGAAAGACTTTTAATTCTCTGTTCAAAAGTAATATAAATGTTCTCAGTGATCAAAGTATACCACCAGTGGAAACCTGCTAATTAACATTGAGTAGTTGAAACAAATCAACCATTAACACTGCCTTTACTAGTAATGGTGCGGGTTCACCATTAGAACCATCTTCAACATGACTGACTGGGTGTATTGCACTTAATGAAGTAAAGGGGCAGGACGTGTTACTGCTCTATTCATGGGTTACTTTGGCTTTTTGAGAATCATATCTTAAAAACAGTCTGAATAACATTACGTTACAAAATATCAAACAATACATGCACGGTCACTGTAAAATAAAGTGCAGACAAAGTGGCGATACATTTTTGAGTTAAAATTATCACTGAATACCAGACATGACTTGACTCTCTACACAATTGTGTTCGGTCAATGACGATACAGTGTGGCAAATACTACCAAGACACAGGATTATCATGGGCGATGATACACACTGATAAATGTTAATCAGTCAGCTACCTATTAAGTATGTCACGTCAATGGGACATATGTGTGGAGAGTGAATACACTTAATGTTAGACATCACGGCAACACGTCACAGATTGACTAACACAGACAAACCCCTGATCTTGTCAGGTTTAAAGACCAACAGTTTCATGTCCACAAAATTAATTTCCCCCTATTATGAGAACAAAATATCTCAATCATGAGCTGGACAAAGTAGAAAAAAGTAATAAAGAAAGGAAGAAAGTCTTGAGGGAGATTTCTTTTAAGGCTAATTTGCTTTTCTTTTTCTTTTTTTCTTTTTTTTTTTTTAGCTGCACAGTCTCACATATCAAAGTCCTGCTCTGTGCACTAGAATAGAATAAGAAGAATATCAGTAAGGCTTGTAAAATAAAAAAGAACACGAAAGATGGGGAACATGACACTTGAAAAAAGTAAGAGACGGACATCTGCAGGTGGCTGAGTCCAATCCACTGCCTGTAATGCACCATTTTAGAAGCTTATTCAGTTCATAAAGAGTGTTAACTGTCCTGATTCTATAATTACCCTGACTTTTGTTACATGTTCAGTAGCATTTCATGTCCTCAACTACCAGCTACAACCCCAAAGCGAGGACGGAAGCGTCACATATGACGATCAATGAGAGAATAACAAATCTGATGTGGCCAGATCTCCTCATTCACAGCAAAGTGAGGTGCATTAACGCTGAATAGTCCCATCTCACATTTTCTTCCAACAGCTAAACAGTGTGGTGCCTCATTGCTGATAATTCCCATACTGACCCTGCAAAAAGATTAGAACTTAGAGACTAAGTGATGATTTTATGTGTCCACTTATATGTTTTATATGGGCTAATACAGACTAAAATATATTTTATGCTGAACAGTTTAGTGCATCATACCACATACAGTATTAGCTTTCACAATGTTTCGGAAACTAAAGTAGGGGACTGACATGTTGCTAATTCATACGCAATTTTAACTAAAAGTAATCTGTTTTGTTCAGCCCCCAAAATAAAATCCATTTAAGTTCCAAATCAAAATCAAAATGAGTGATTAATTTCCATATAAAATAACCATGAACTATAGATCATGTGTTATATTTTTCATAAATGTTGAATGTAAGTTACCTGTTCATAGGCATAGGGCCTCTGTGTTTGTGCTCCAGGACCCCCCTGGGAAGAGCGATATGAGGCATACTGTTGGTTCTGACCCTGCTGATACTGAGGATACTGTGATGATCCTCCCTGGCCAGAACCTGTGGTATAGATGCAATTCATGTGTTCACTGGGTTTCTGTGCATTTTTGTTTTCAGAATTCATACAATGTGATATGCAGTGTGAGTTGCTCTCACCATATCCCTGCGGCTGCCCGCTGTAGCCTTGCTGAGAGGAGTACTGCTGCTGGCTGAAGGGTTGCTGCTGGCCCGAACTCTGCTGATATGGGGCCTGCTGTTGACTGTACTGAGAGTTACCTGGACGTATACAAGCCAGGTACACTTGTCAGTTATTAATTGCAGCTTTTGTTAAATATATACAGTTAAGTATAGTTAAGAATCTACAGTTGTGTTCAAAATATTAGCAGTGTGTTTAAAAAAAAAAAAAAAGTGAGAAAAGCTCAAAATCCTTCCATATGCACAAATGCATTGGGAACACTGCCATCCTATTTTAAATCAAAACATGAAGAAAAGGGAATGTGTGTCTGCATTTTTCTAACCCTACCCAAACATTTACTGTATAAACTGATAAATGCTTGAAGATTGAGCTTTGCTGTGAATTTCTGAACTAATATTTACTTTTATAACCTCTGTTTCTGAGAACTGCTTCACATCCATGCTACATGGAGTTGACCAACCTCTGGCACCTGTGAACAGGTATTCCAGTCCAGGGCAGCTGATCTACATTGCACAATTCCTCTGCATTTTGTGGTTTTCCCTCAGAAACATCATTTTTAGTGTCACCCAACAAGTTTTCTGTTGGATCAAGGTGATCGGACTGGCCTCTCCATAACATTAATGCTGTTGGTCTGAAAAAACAAGATGCTGCTGCTTACTGGTGCGTTTGGGGTCGTTGTCTCATTGAAACACCCATTTCAAAGGCATTTCTTCTTCTGCATAAGGCAACATGATCTCTTCAAGTATTTTGATGAATTCAAATTGATCCACGATCGCTGGTATATGATAAGCAAGGCCTGACATCATGAGAAACATCCTGATATCATGATGCCTGTGCAACCAATATTTAGTCAATATTCCTTTTTCTTCACTTTCTGTA
Source organism: Arrhamphus sclerolepis (assembly GCA_037176975.1). NCBI lineage: Eukaryota > Metazoa > Chordata > Actinopteri > Beloniformes > Hemiramphidae > Arrhamphus > Arrhamphus sclerolepis. The sequence continues at coordinate 13,824 of JBAMYA010063913.1, read as the reverse complement.
AATGGTGACATTGTTTTAATTTGGAATCTAATGTGTAAAGTTTTCCAGTCCATTTGCATGTATCAAAATAAAAGCTTTTATAAAGTTTTTAAACTTTATTCGGCAAACTTTATTCACATAACTGTAATTAATCTGTAAAAAAAACCCCATCAAATTAACATTAAACAGTAGTTACCTCCTTCATAGTAATGCTGCGAAGAGTCATCAAAAGACCTTTCGTAGCCTTGATCGCCATACGAAGACTGCTGGTATGAGTACTCTCCATGACCTGCAGAAAGCATGATTCAACATATGTAAAAATCCCTCTGCTGAGGCAAAAACCTGCTGACGTGAGCATAAATTGCATTTTTCAATGCTTCTTTTACAAAACAATACTTCAACAAGCACCCTGGAGGGACTTTGCCTTCTCTCTTAAAATCACTGCAACGGCACTTCTTGAAATCTGAAATTTCGGCACACCAGAGGGGTCAGTATGGACACACACACAAAATATTATTGTCTTCTTCTTCTTCCTCATCTCTTTTCTTTCCAAACAAATTATGGCTGGAAGGAAGCTCAAGTTTCATCAGTAAATCTGGCTCAGACCGGCCTGTGGGATTGCATTGAAAGGAAATGGCATGAACTATAAGAGGGGGTTTGTGTGTTTGAGAGCTGTGTGTATGGAGTTAATGGATGTGGATGATTACCATCAGGGTAATACTGCTGGTTTATGGGCTCGCTGGAGCTCTGAATGTGTCCATACTGCTCTCCGTAGAACTCGTCTTGTCCCATGTACTGTTGTGCAGATCCTGCAAGACACGCGACACCACGACTGGTTAAACAGTTGAACCAATTGGGTGTTGAGCTGGATGCTAAATGGGCTACTGTTACATTAACTTTATAGGTATGTTTAATAACAAGTCAAGAAAGATTTCTTTTTAATTGAGTGAAATAACACTCCAGATGTGAAAAGAAATCCAGATGTTAAGGATCACTGGCCAACACAGTGTAAGATTTCATTAAGTGTCTTTTTGTTTGTTTCTTTATTTGAGGAATGGAATTGGAGATGGTGCACAGAAACTCCAGATTTCATTTCTTCCCCTTTTTTAATTTCATCAAACCAAGTAAAAAGAAAAAAAAAAGAAAAAAGAAACACCCTCACTGAAAATTTTAAACAAAGACCCATGCAGGAACTAATCTCCTTTTCAAACAACATTGTTTCCAAACAGAGACAAGCAGTACCGCAAGAACATTTTCATTTGCACTGTTGCAACAATTGCAAAACAGTCTCACAATAAATAGTAAAAAAGAAAAGAGCCCCAGCAACAGCCCAATAACCAATAAAGAAAAAGCTGAGTCACCAAGCTCAATTATCAAAGGAACAATTCCACATTATGACTCTATCTGGAAGTACTTCACTTATTCATAAAATAATGATGGTAACAAAGCAACAAGCACATCAAACCAGGGGCTGTTGTCCTTTTTCATTTAACCAAATTATTACACGCCTAGTGTACGCCCATCAAAAGCCATAAGGAAAGACTGGAACTATTGTTAATCACATGCTGACCGAGCAGACTAAAGGACTTTAAAGAGGCAGAAACGTGATGTGACAAAAGTGATGCACTCGGCTAGAAAGTAGCCATGGTGTGCAGCGAGGTTAAATGAAGAGGAGGAAGGCAGCGCTGGAGAAAGAGAGAGGCTGCTGAATGAACTAATTGGAATCAGCTTCATATCATTCTCACTCTATTATTCATTAGAAGTAAAAGAAACATTTCGGACTGTCTTAAGTTTCAGAGATTGTCATCAAGAGGCGGTTCTCTGACCATTTCAGTCAGTTGAGTTCACACACACAAACACATGTACACACCGTTGTATGTCAGTGCTCTAAAAATAATCCAAATGAACTCACTGAAGTCAGTGCCAAACCACATTAACATGAGGACATCTTCCCACCTACCTTGCTGAGAAGAGCGGAAGGATCCCATTGGCCTCTGGGACATCATGCCGTTTCCTTGACTGGTTTGACCCATCATGTTCATTGCTTGCTGCCCCTGATAATGCCCACCCCCAGTCTGGGCTGAAGAGTAGTGCGGCGGAGCAGATTGTTGGTGCATCATGGAGACTGGGAGGGAGGTGTGATTATTTGGGGAGACGTTTCCATACATTAAACTTGGTTAGCTTTCATGACACAGCATTCTCAGACCTCAAATGGCACAAATGTATGTAAATCAACAAATATAAGGGGAGTTCCCCAGCAACCAGGAGACAGGAAAAAAAAGGCAAAAGGGCTTTCTGCAAGAAAAATAACCTTTTTTTATGTTGCCAGGGAGTTTAAATGCAAACAAAGCCAGGGAAGTCAGTGCATAAGCAAAGATACAATAAATGCATATGGCCACTCAGGTAGAGAAGGGCTGCATCTCAGGATCAAGATTTATATTACTAAGCCTGGACAGGAAAAAAACCATAGGAAACCTCTCTGATGAACTGAATGTAGAGGGAGTTACATGGACACTTATTTCCTTTAAGTTCCAAAATTTTTCCTAAGGCAACAACATTGGAGCAAATGAAGAATCTTGCATTTGAGTTTTGGCATGTTCAGTTTATAAGGATGACAGTGTTCCTTTCTTTTAAAATAGGTCAGTTCCTATTGATTGAGCTTTACGTCTGGCTCACCTTGGTTAGACTGCATGCTGAGGTTGCTGCGGGAGGAGGAAGAGGAAGAGGACGTGCAGGAAGCAGAGGAGGAAGAGCCATAACCAGGGCCAGTGCTCTGGATCATGCTGCCCTGAGAGGAGGGCGCAGCATGGCTGTAGCCAGCTACCGAGGTACCATAGTTGCTGGAAGAAGGAATAGTCGACTGCTGCATGGGGGCATGGCTGGACCCTGACAACACACATGCACAGTCAGGGCAGCCTGCACATGTTCTCAGGTGGTGCTATTACATGTCAGTCACAGTCCCACATTCAGTTCATCCCACTGGGATTTTTGCACGGTTGGAAAATGGTCATGTAAGGAATGTTAAAGGTGTGCATAAAAATGATTCAGCGAGTAAGGAAAAAGACTTAACTGACAGTCCATTAGCTCAACATAAAGCCATAGATAATTGCAGGCATTTAAGTGATTAAGAAGCAAGGCACTGATGCAGATAGGACATACATGCAGCAAAGTCAGGATCCGATGAGCATGTGGGTCAGGGATGGGCAACAAAATAAAAAAGAATGATTACACACATACTAAGTCTGCGGCTTTTAAGAAGAAATGATTTTCAGGATGGATTAAACTGTGACAAGCATATTTGTGGTACATTCTCACCATTGCTCATTTGACTCTGCATCATGGATGTGGGGGGCATTCCTGGTGCCATGTTGTCATTGAGGTTGCTTAGAACATGTCCTCCACTCTGGCCCATCCCTCCAGGGCCCATAGACATATTTGAGGTGGGTGGCTAAAAGTCAAGGGATTTACAGAATGAGGGATAAATGCATGAATATCTACTGTTTTTCTTTACTTGTGCCTCCTTTAATTCTTTGATTCTCCTTTGGTGTACTGGGATTAATCTGCGTGCATGCACCTGAAACTACAAGACAAACTTACTGCAGGTAGTAGTGACTGCATGTTCTGATTTGAATCAGCTATTGTGGCCAAATAAACAAGATTTCTGTGGAGGATCTGCTGATACCTGCAAAGGGGAAATTTAAACACAGCTTTAGTTTTAACAAATATGTTTACAAGGCATTGGAGGGTAAAATGACAAATACTTACTGTGTGCATTCAGATGTCTTGCCTTTGCTTTGGTAATCCATGATACATTGTATTAAATGATGATTTTCATCCAGCATCTTTGGGAGATGTAAAAGCAACTTCAGTGTATAATATCTCAAGTTGTCCACTAAAACGAAGAACTTGATTTTTTAATTTTTTTTATTTTTATTTTGTTACTCCTTGGAATAATATTTCTGGCTCACTATTTTTATTTCTTAATTTATTTGTCTTGATGAAGCTTGGTACAGCTTCTATTTAAGACAAGGTTAAGACTCAGTTTTAAGGAGGGGTTGTGCGCTTCAAAGGGAGCATCTGTGTCCCCACATCCCGGTCTTGGTGAAGCCTTTGAATTACTAGTCTTCTATTACAACAAACGGGTTGACTAATCTTCATTTAATCTGTCTGATAAAAAACAATCGAAGATGTTGCGCTTTAGATTCTTGGAAACTCCCAAAACCTGAAGCAGATTTCTAAATACTATCAGAGAATCACTGAGGATGACAGCATCTCAGGGAGGCAGGCTTCCAGCGGGGGCTCTGAGCGACCACCAGCATCACCGTCGCGGCTTTGTTTGGTTCGCACCTTCACTTCACTGTATCGTTACAATACCAGTTGCCATTGCTTTGATACTCACCACTGGCTACTTTCCCTCCGCTGGAGGTGGATCAGTAGCGACCACATCCACACACCAAGACTGAAACGCAAACGCGGATGTTTTGACATTTTTCTTTTCTTTTTACCTTTTGAATGGCTTGCTGAGTCACCTCCCCTTTACTCCTGGGGCGCACGGAAGAAAACGCCACAGACATTTTGTCATATGGGAAATAAAAGCACTCCTTTTATTCTAATATTTATTATGTTGAGCGCAGCCCTCTATTTGGTTACATAGTTTTTCTATTCCTGGGGAAAAAGAGGGGGGTACCTGTAATAAATCAAGTCGGCACGTGAGGAAAATGAGACAGAACACAATTTATGTGAATGAATTTTAATGTACATCTGTTGATAGCTTCATTCGAGAGTTTGCACTCAAACAACTCCCCAGACTATTGATTTTTCGGTGATAGGGGAGAATCCCTCTCCCTCAGTATTTGGTACAGCCCAGACAGAGCAGCCTACAGCTTCAGACTGGGTATCCTTTGATTCATGACAGCCAACCAGCACATGCGCTGGTCAGAGCGCACAAACTCTGGGGAGCAATTGCAAAGTTGCTTTTTTTTTTTTTTTTACTTCATGCGCCTTTCAGTGACTACTTGTGTGTTCATATCTGTTACATTAGCAGTCTCCAGTTGATACTTCATTTTAAAGTCTAAAAGGTCCCATTGGTGTTGGATCCAGATCGTGGTACAACAAGCTCAACCTTCATACTCGAAAGACATCCTAAAACAATATTTAATCAGTAGAAAACATTTTCTGGATTAACCCGTTTAATCTCGGGCATTTATTTCAACTTCTGATCGCTCTAAATATGTTATTTTGGCACTGAGAAGCTAATGCGGTTTTTAAAACCAGAATAGATTGTTTCCTCTAAATTGTTATATGTCACTCGTTTGTATGGTCACATGACCTGGCCTCTTTACTTCCTAGCTGCACCTTTGGGAGGAGATGTTTGCCTCAAACCTGTACAAAAGTAAATAAGTAAAATACTAACTGAACTGTTTTGTACATATTTAAAGGGTATAATACTGATATACAATTAGAAGTATATAGGCTACCTGAACGCATCTTGTGATCATAAGAATAGTAAAATATAAGCATGTCAACAAATGTTGCCTTTCAGTCATGTCAAATATTTTGGCTGTTTATTCTATTAAACAGCTGAAAACTCAGATTTTGGAATTTGACTTTAAAAAAAAACAAAACAAACAACTCTAAAGTAAGGTATGATGTGTCATAGTCATGTCTAGACTTGAAAAAGATGCATTTGAAACTTATTTTTCTATAGCTGTAAATAGGTCAAAGTGAAGCAAAGGCAAGTAGCCCATTTTTTTCTGAATATAAAAAAAAAAAAAAAAAAAAAGATTTTCCATGAACATGAAATTAAAAGAAAAAAAAAAGACCTTCATAACATGGAGGGTTAAGATTGAAATGAATGTACTTTGCAGGAAGAACAGAAAAAAAAGGATTAATTGGTTAAGGCAGGCAAGGTCAAATCTTATTTCTGCAAGCACTGAACTTTATGACTGACTCAAAAGAACATGAAACAAGTGTGGCAGCAATTTCCATTTGGTGTACATTATAGAAATCCTCAGTTGTTGCTTCAGCAGCTCAGTAACAATACACACCATTTAAATAGGGGTTTAGTTCATTTACTATGCATTTACACATGAATTGAACACAAATTAAGATTAATTCTCCAAAAAGGGCATTGCCAGAATAATCAAAACAATTTTAGGAGTGAAAAAAAAAGAAAAAAAAAAACAAATTCCTCTTTAGACGAGCATTTCTATCCAAAATGGGTCAAACTGAAAAAAAAGAAAGAAAAGTTACAGTTTAAGCAGTGTTAAGATAATGGCCATATGAGAGGAGTAAAAAGAAAAAGAAATAAAGGCCAGCTTGTTGATCATCCCAAATAATACAAATCACATTAATATAAATTATTCAACCTTTGGTTCGTTGGGGCTTTGTGTCTTCGCATCATATCCCAGAGCTTTTTGCTTCACAGTCGCCCACTCCGGGTTCTCTGTGAAGGCATCATCTGGGCAGAGCCTTGTCCTCTTCGTCCAATATATGCACCTCTGAAGCCCTGGCCCCTGAAGAACCGTCCAGGGACCCCAAAAGTCTCCAGATTGCGCTTTCGCTCCTCTGCCCATGTTAACCTGAAACCATTGATTGGCACAAAAAAAAAAAAAAGGCATAAAATCTAACTCCAAACGAAAACAAAATTTTTGGATAATGGGGGCAAAAGACTGGATTACCTGAACCCATTACTAGAAGAAATGTTGTCAAAGAAGGACTTTGCTTTGTCATAGTAGCATTTTGGTCCAAAGTGCTCATTCTCCACAGTCGAGTGCATCCCCTCTTTAGTTTTCTCATAATTGCCATCTGCATATAATAATAATAATAATAATAATCTGTTTGAATTAATTTAAACCACTGGAAGAAGAAAAAAAAAAAAAAAAAAAAAAAAAAAAAAAAAACTTGATAACATTTGAAACATGACACCAAACTGCTGTCCACATTACTTTTCAAGAATCTGCTGCTTGCAGCTAGAGCCACCTCAGCCAATAACGCACCCTTTATATTCATTCTTTCATTCACTTCCCTCTCGAGTTCCTCCTTAAGGAACTGTGCATTTGACAAATCAAAATCAAAGTCTGTGTCAAACTTAAGGATTGGAGACGGAACATTAGCCACAATCAGCTGGCCTCTTCCACGGCTCCTGCGCCATCCTGTTCCTAAGATAAAGGTTTAAATGAAAAAACAAAACAAGAATAAAAAACAAAAACAAACCTTGTTACAATTGTAGTTTTAATAAGAACATGCAGTTTTAATAATTACCTTGCCTTCTTCTGGATGGTGGCCTGCTTCCAGTGTTCTGCTGCAGTGTTTCTTGCTTATAAATATTCAAACCTGGACCGGACCTCACTTAAATGAAATAAAATTAAATTTAAAAAAACCCATCTACACTTTTTGTCGTTCAGCTACACAAAGAGCTAAATAGAACTGTTGTAAATGTTCCAGTAGAAGAAAAAAATAAGCCATCACTTATCAGTTAGAGGGATATAGCATTTTAATACGACTGATCACTGCAACCAGACAGGCTTACTGGTGCCACCAGCAGCCCTTCCAGTTTGGGGATTCTCTCTTTGGGTCCTTTGGGGCCTCCTCCTATCCCAACGCTGTTCCTGGGATGCTGTCACACCTCGACTCTGACGCAATCCTTCCATCTGGATGGTTTGAACAGCTTTCTCTACCATGGGGCCCCGTCTAACAGGCATGTCTTGAAGTACAGACCCTTTGTATACCAGATGCGGGGAATAGAAACAATAAAAAAAGTATGGATTTGTTCTAAAACTTAGTTCATATACATTTGTTCTGACCAACTTACCAAGTCCAAGAGCTGCTGCATACTGTTGGTTAAGTAGAGAACTGGCAGCAAGCTGATTATAGGCAGACATCCTGAGGGGACTCAATGCTTCGAGAGTTGAGTAAATGCTTGAAGAGCCTGCAGTGGATGACTGAAGAAGAAAAAAGAAAAACTTAACAGACCTTTTACTTTCTGCCATGGAGCCATGCAGTTCCCATTTACTGTAGCCTACTTGTATTATTGCTGGATCTGGAGGAAGGCCATGGTGAGATCTTGGAGGTTCACACAATGCAATGTCCTTGATATCACTCCCTCGGAAAGTGATAAAGTCATAGATATCATTTTTGGGTGCTGTTGGTCTGTCAGTGGGTCTTCCTTCCGTTCCAAAACACTTAACTAATTACAAAAAGACATTTGATGGTATTAAGAGTCCCACTTGTGTATTGAAAACTGTGACATCGTATGATGAATTAAGAGTGAAACATGGGTCTTTATCTTTACAAACCTCCCAAAATAATTTTATGTCACTCACCTTTTGCCAGCACAACTGTGGAGTTAATTTTATCAATTGTATACAAAATCCCCTCATAACGATTTTGGGCTTTTGAAATCAATCCTACTTTACAACCAATGTATGGCTTTGTGGAAGCCATAGCTGGATAGGTTTCCAGACAAATGCAGTGAATACCTTAATAAACCCACAACACATTGCACCATACAACCGACAAAGAAACTGGAGACAATTTATAGAAGTTCACAGGTGCCTTGAAACCACGCCCTTAATTTTGATTGAGACTAATCACCTGACAATTCTGAGCCTATTGGACATCCTCACAAACTGCTTAACATTTTAACTTTTATTATGGCAACACGTTTGGCATCTCTGAACAATGTGGTGAATGATGTGAAAAAATATAATATTTGTTTCGATATGTTGGCTATTGATTTGTGCAAATATTTTCCTCCCACTTAAGCACCATAACTTGGCTTTTAGTACGTGTATCTATATATTCACACACGCATATATATATAATCGTATTCATATTAATTTTGTTGTTTTTATATATTTTATTACAGTGCTGTTTTTAAAAAAATTATTTTTATTGTATTTATTCCTTTATTGTTGATTTTGAGGCTTTTGTTTTAGCATGTACAGCACTTTGATCAACTGAGGTTGTTTTTAAATGTGATATACAAATAAACTTGACTTGCGCCAGCATAAAGTTGAGAAAATGAATACTGTTTTTCGGGGTAGTGATAGTATTATACTGTGCTGTGGGACTCCTATACAAAAAAACAAAACAGAAACATACGCAGCCATTTTGAGCGCCTCGATTTGTACGATAAAGACCAATGTTCACAAAAATGCTTGAAAGATGTTCGGAACTTTGAAATGATTTATTGCACAGCGTAGAAACTCAGGTGGAGCGTTCGTATGGGTGGAGGAATCAGTAGACATCTACACTCCTGCCGCGTCGTCGTTCTGTTGTACACTGCAGATGTCAACCATTTGTTCGGGACTTTATTATCTTACAGGAGCCAATCAGAACGCCCGGTGAGGCAGCGTCATGGAAGATGCATCCAATCGGCGCATGCGTTTCACAAACGAGCGTAGCCAGGCAAAGATGGCGGTGGGCTCCGATTTGCTGGACGGTGTTTTCCAGCAGAGAGGAGGACGAGAGAGTAGAGAGTCTCTGGACTCCGAGATAACAGGAGCGAGCCACGTCCACTCAGCGGCTAGGAACCAGTCTGCAGCAAATCATGTTGGCAGGTCCACTGTTGGTTGTAATTTAAATATTCAGGGCAGGAAAATGGGACTTTGGCAACAACAGCTGCGCACTCTTAGTTAGCTACCAGCAGCTAGTTTTGTTGTTGAACTAATTCCGGATAACTTGGTTTCACTTGTCAATGTCCCAGAAACTAATGCGAACTGGGCATTAGTTCGACTCTCCCCTTGTTTACACATGTTCCCGTTGCTGTAGCGGCAGGACCTCAAGGAAGTGCCAGCTGCGGGGCTCCCTCGGCTCCAGGATGGACGGGGCAGCTGCAATCACTTCGGCGGCTGAACCGAGTGTGACCGCCGCTCAGCCCAAGCCCGTGGCAGCTGGCGAAGTTGGTACAGCTGCATCAGGTGCAACGCCTGGAGTTGAAAAGCATGGACCGACTGATGGCCAAACTTTGAATGGAAGCGCAGTGGTGTTGAACTGTCACATCCCTGGAGGTGGACCACCTGACGGCTCACAGTCCGCTGTCACGGTCGTGAACGGACCGGTTTCCGTGAGCAAAGGAGGCGCAGCCGTTTTGTCTGCAACACCCAGTGCTATTATTCGAACTATGAATGCAAAAAATGCTGTGACCTCGCCTGTGATCTCGTCGCAGCTTCCTGTGAAAACTGTACCCACAGTTACGCTTGTGAGGGCACCTATGCAAACCTCTACCAGTAATTTTCAAAGCGCAGGCAATCCAACAGCTGCTTTAAGTTCATCGGTCAGTGTAACCACTGGTTCTCCTGTAAACAAAACTGACTCAACTAAAACTCTCACCGGTACCCAAGTTGTCGCCTCTACTATTGCGACGGCGACCATGAGGAGTCCTACTATTTTGCAAAACTTGAGGACTTCTGTACCAACAACAATCTCTGCCGCTTCTCCTGGTGGAATGCGAACCATTGCTCCACAGGTGCTGGCTGCTCGGCTAACTCAGCCTCAACAAAACGCCACAAATATCCAAAACATTCAGCTCCCCCCAGGTAATACAGCTTTAAAGTTTAAGAGCATATGGAAGTTATCTGTAGATGTGAAGCTGTTTCTCTTTACACTTCATCCAGGTGCCATAATTTGTACAAAGTTGCATAAATACAGAGTTGTTTTCTACTTGCAGCTGCTTTTACAGGCAAGAGTTTCAGTCACTGTCATAAGCAGAAAGGACATCTAATTGATTATCTTTTTAAGCGACAAACAACAGATTAGAGGTGGACAATGTTCTAACTACAGGACAGATTTAAAACCTTGAGGACAGTCACCCAGTTTGTTCAGGCTGTTATGTATCAAGAGAGCACTTTGTTGCAATCTATTGATTGTCAATTCATTGCTTTCCTGATACAGTTGCATTCTTTTCTCCCATCAACAGCCGTCACATACATCTCACATCACTTATTTTTCAGATTTCCGCTGTATAGTTGCACGTTTTTAAACACTGCAAATGCTGTTAGCCCAAGGTTTTTCACATGTTCAGCCTTTGCTTTAGTCCAAGTTTTTATGCGAGGCACCATGAGCTTTCCACATCTAGTTATTTTGAAATAAAGAGCTTGTCCATTTAGTCAGAGACTGGATGGTCAGCTCAAAAGGAGCTACAAAAATCAGACTACACAAATTCATTTATTCACATCTCAGAACAATGCCAATTTATAGTTATTAATTATTCAATTGAGCCTTTTTGTAACTTATTTCATTGAAGGTCACTATCACTGTTCAGGCACTTTTCATAAGCAGTTCTCTTTTTGACAGACTGATGGTTGTAGCTACCTTTTAGTTTCTAGTTACACAGTTGATTTCAGTATAATGTTGATGGTAAGAATTAGCTTTATTTCAGCTCTGAAATGAAAATGTTACAATCTTGCTTCATTACACGGTGCATTATGACTTTAAATGTTTTTTTTTTTTTTTGGTTAAATCACATAAATCACAATCAATCCCATTTTGACCTGATTTGATAGAAATATTTTATCCTTAATGTGATGTTAGGAGAGTTTACATATTGTATGGTTTTTTTCACTCAGGTCAGGAAATCCACACATGCGTAGATGCAGTATATTGACTGGTGACAACAAAAATTCTGACTTTGACAACTCCCTGGGCATTTGTCACATGCAGGTATGGTCTTGGTCCGCAGTGAGAGTGGGCAATTGCTGATGATTCACCAGCAGGCTTTGGCTCAGATGCAGTCTCAAAGTGCCATGACGCCACGACCAGCAGCACCCACCAGCACACCACCTGTGCAGATTACATCCCTACAGGTACAGGTCTGCAGGGCATGTGAGCTCTGCACACAGGAAATGTACAACTCTTCCATGTTTTACAATGTTAAACATTTATTTACAGTTTGAGATCATAATAAGCAGGGCGATGTAATTCAGAAATTAAATTCAGATTTTTTTTTTTTCTTCAGAAGTTTTTACAGTAATGGAACAATTTTGTAAATCGTATGAATGTCTTTATATGAAAAACATACAAACATTGTCAAATGATTTAACATATATTTAAGGCTTCATTCCATACAGAGGTATAATCTCTTATCATTTATGTACTAAAAGGAGGGAGAGTTTAAACTACACAAGATGATTTCCATGAGTTTAGGATTAACTTTCTTGGGGAAAGATGCATGATAGAATCAAAATAACTGACACATTTTCAGCTGTCAGTCTGGAAAGACATCACTGTTATACAAGCTAGTGCCCAAAGCTGTTGCTGTGTAAAACTTTAAAAAGAAAATAATATGCAGCAACTCACAAAATTACTCAAACCATATGGCTAATTGATGGCAGATATCCTTTATGATATATAATGTCAGTAATATATTCTGAGGTGTGATGGTGTGTGTGTACTGTGATGCAGGTGATGTAGATTACTTGAATGTATTTGAAGACACTGGTTATACAACAATGATAATGCAGCCTGCTTCCTAACATTGTTTGATAAAGCTTTAAAGTCCAAATGAGTATATATCATTTAAAAACAATTTGGACTCTTAACAATTTCCTTCATTAAAAAAACTGAAAACTCACTTTTTAATTTTATGACAAAGAGAAACAAAATTAAGAAATAAATAAAAACTAGGAAAATGAATGATGGGGGAAATATAAATGATTATTCTTTTTACCCTCCAAAACATGTTAAAGTTAACATAAATGTGATAAAAAAAATATATCATCTGTTCAGACACTGTGTGCTTCACATACAGCAGTCATCACCTTTCCTATTCTCATCTGTTAAGCAGACTCCAGCTGCACCACTGATGACTCGTCCAGTTACCCCCACCACCATTATTAAACAAAGCTCCCCACTCCAGACCACAGGGACGGCCACCACCACACTGCAGAGGCCCCCTGTGCTGCAGGTAACTATGTCGCACAGTTTTATAGGAATGTGTACATGTGTATGTATATACAAAAGATTAAGTCCCAAATGCCATTAAAAGGTGTCAGGTTGGTTTGTGCTTACCAGAAATCTGCCATTGACTGTTGCACTTAGAAAACTATAAGTTTGTAAAATCTGCATATTTGTGTGATGGCACCACAATTGACCCTTTATCAGCCTTCTGATTGGTACCTGATTGACCAACCAGAAAAATCATCCTCCATTGCCACATCTGGGGCAAAATATCTGGTGGGACAAAATATCCATCTCTCATTCACAACAATGGAAAGAGTGTGGTTTTTATTTGCTTGTATCATCATTTAAATTATTGGATTATTTTTTATTGAACTTTGTCTTAGTGAAAAGGAACACTTCGGAACACACAGCACACAGTGTAGTGAGAGTGCAGCGTATTTTTATCCCAAAACGGGCAGAAATCTGAGCTATGCCACCAAAACAAAGTAGGCATAGACAGCAGGCTACAACCAATAGCTACAACTGCAAAAGCTTTTAATTTTTCTTAAAATGGTTAAACTGTGTGCTCGGGGCACTTGTAAAAGTGACACCTGCTAAGATATTTGAGAGCCCTGGCTCGATAAATGGTCACATATAGTCTTTAAAGGTAAGTCTGTTGGTGTGGGGCTGCCAGCATCAGTTGCTTGCTCTGCCATGCTGTTAACTAAAGTAATCAAAACTTTTAGTTTTCGTGGAAAATCCCCCTTTTTCAAGCTCACTACATGTGTCTGAACTGTTCCTTTTTTTTTTTTTATTAATATTCAGTTGCTGTTGGTTTTCCTTGGTATATTAATTAGCAATAAAGCAATGTAAAAACTCGTTTTTACAATGGGAGTGGAGGGGAGAGATGATAATTTTTTCCGATCTAGCAACAGAAACAGAGAGGGTGGGACTTGATAAAGG
>JBAMYA010063888.1:0-27155 GCA_037176975.1 Arrhamphus sclerolepis | reverse complement strand
AAATGGACAAAATGAAGTATGAGGTTACTCAGTGGAGAATACGCACATTTCATCTGCAAATCAGAGCAGGTGACTTTGAACAAACCTTTACATGGTAATATCCAAAATGAAATAAAGAGTGATAAAAAAAAAGGGGGTACAGCAATGGTTTAGGCATCTTCAGCTGTGTCTTTGACAACTTAAAGATTGGCAATAAGGACTCAGAGCTTCCGCTGTGGACGTGAAGTTTTACCACCTGACAACATAGAGGTATAAATGCAGACATGCTGTGGGACACTGAAGAGCGATGTCAAGGTGCTTATGGTCCTCCACATTCATTTAAAGTTGTACCGTTTTATGTCCATCATCAAGTCCGTCATCTATCTGTTGTCTCCCCACGTTAAAACAGGATTATGTATTTAAAACAGGATGATGTATTTAACAAAATGAATAGAAGATGTGGATGATGCTGCATTTAGAGCCTGAAATACACTCAGTTACTTCTGTTATAGCCATGATTCAACGTGTGTCCAACATCAGTGTAACATGCTGTAAATTGCGTATTTACTGATTTCACGTTGTGCAATGTGACTTGAATTAATCTTATTGTAAAAATCTGTTAAAATCGTACCGTGTGGACCCGGCATTAAGACTTTGCTTCATACTTAAATGAGTGTAGCCAAACCCATTGTTCTGTTAAATGTTTCATAAAAAATGCTAGTGTTTCTTCACTATTTGCAGCGTTCTCAGCTTCGGCTCTAGTTACTAGTTACTAGTTACTAGTAGCTTTCGAACGTTCAGTTTTCTCTAGAAAGAGCAGATAAGGTACTGTAGTGTTCAGCACTCAACTTCTGAGGAGGAGAAACCCTCTGCTACAAAAACAGAATAGATACTGTCAGAGCTTATAAATATTATGGTTTTAACGATTTAGTCCTGCACCCTGACTTGGGTTTGATACTCACGTCTACGTCAGCTACTGCAGAAGGCTCACAATCGGTACAGTTAAAAGAAGCCTAAGGTTATTGACCCTTTCTATAATAAATTTTTCATAGTTAACTGCTAAAATATGTATGGCTTTGAGATAATGATTAAAAGTTAACAGTTCTGCTACAAAGTTATAAGTCAGTGGTGTCAAACTTTATTTCTTGCTGGGGCACATCATCACCATGGTTACCGGTTAATCTTCACTTTTCCAACCAGCTAAGTTGTCAGATTTCCGCTAGTTCCTGGACTTGGTTGTAAGAAGGGAAAAAAAGGGAAAATTTGCCATAAAATCTCAAATTTAGAACAAATTTGTAACTTTTATCATAAAATTGAAACTATTGAACTAAAATCACAACTTTTTTCTTGTAAATATAGAAATTTAAAATAATGTTGACTTTTCTGTAGAACAGAAAATTTTATTTCTGAAAAATCGACTTTTTTCTTTTTTCAACAACTAAGAGTCTTTTTCTTGCCTCTGTTAGACTTCCATGTACTTATGTCATGCTCTCAATTTTTTCATACCCGTACCCCCCCAAACCTGTCAGGATGATTTCCGAACCCAGCCCATTACCCGCGGATAACTCCAAGTGAAATCTCAACCTGGCTTGTTGAGCTATAACCCGCAACCCGACCTCCACGTTAACACAGTCTAATTGTAAATATACCCATCCCTCCCTTCATGGTATGGCTTCTTATTTGTTCTTATATCTAATGCGATACTGCTGTTTTGTGATCGTTGAAGGCACACTTGAAGGTGTACTTTCAGCAGGACTTGTTCGAACATTTTCACTGACTGAACCACTAGGCTACCTGCCACTTGGGAGCTTTATCTGTTCTCCGTTACTGGATCACATAACCAGAAAAAATCCAGGATGGCGAGAACATTCCTTGCAATGACTGATGGAGTTTCCCACAAAATAAAGAAAATAATAAGAAAAAAACAAAACAGAAAACAAATCTTATTCTCACCCACAACCCACCCGCACTACATAAATATCCACCTGTCAAATTTAATCATTGTAATTTTTACCCAGGTTACACGTTGGATACCAGCGGGTACCGACTCTGGAATCTGGTTCTGGGTTTCTGAGAAGCGTCTAGAGACAACTTGTGTTGTAATAGACGCTATATAAATAAAATTGATTTCAACTAAAAATGCAATTTTTATCATCGAATCACAAATGTTGTTAAATTGTTAATTTTTAACCTAAAATAATCTTTTTGTTGTTGGAAAATTATGACTTTTTGCAACATTTTGAAAAATATATAAAATTACAAATTGTAAAATTGACAATTTTGTATAATTTCAACTTTTTGTCATAAAATCAGGATTTTTTTAATTAAAAAAATTAATTTGACAAAAATCGCAAATGTAAAAAAAAAAGGTGCAACTTTTTGTTGCCAAATCTGTTTGCTAAATCCTGACTTTCTGACGTAAACCAGCAGCTCTCCGCCTCAGTTATTCCACTTCTTGAAGTGAATCAAAGAGCCAGTCCCAGTGAAACGTCCTCAGAAATGTTTATTACCGTCTTTGCTCGCTGTTGCGGACCAGATAAAATGAAGTGGATTTGGCCTGTGGGCCTTGAGTTTGACACGTGTGTGTGTGTGTAAGTTGTTCTTCAAAAGGTGAACTCGTGCCAACAGCAGTTTGTTTGATTGGTGAGTCATGTTCATTTCCCCGTCTTCCTTCTACGTCCACATCAACTCTGCCCAGAGATAATGGTCTTTGTGTGGTCAGTCACTGATTAATGAAGGCTATTAAAACAAATGGGAAAATTGAGCTGATTAATCGTATGGTCAGTTAATTGGACTTTATGATGACTGAACTATTTAACAGCCTTTATCCTGTTCAAGTATGTGCACACTTCTGTATAAGCTCTTTCTTATTCTTTTTGGTGGAGTTCAAGTAGCTAAAATTACCGGCTGTAAGCTCGGAGAGGCATGTCAATCACATGAGTGTGTGCATGTGGATTTTGATCACACGCTGACGGATTATCTAACGGTGAGATGAGCTTTGATTTGTTGCTGAAGCTAGAGGGGTAAGTTAAGGTTGCTCCATGGAAGGGTTACAAAATGAAGTGATGCAATATGTCCACAAGACTGAATTGGTGTTGCTTTACTGGTTTCCCGGTGGTGTCAAACACTGTGTTTGATGGGTTTGTGTGGCGTCAACGCTTGCCAGCCCTGCTGACCCTCATCCTTCATCGCTGCATAATCAAATAGCACCTCCTGATTGTGTGACAATGTGTAACAACGAAGAAAGAGAAGTATGATTTGGACAGTTCCACGGTGGAATCTATTCTCTGTGCTTCCTCACCATGGTCATGCCGAGCACTAGCGGGGTGATGAAGTAGATGGGAGGCTGGCTGTGGCCCTGCCGCAGCTCGTGGAATGTGTAGAAGAGATCCGTCCAACAGATGATCCACAAGAACAAGCCGAACACCTGAGAGGAGACACACACGGACTGAGTGGAGGCGCAGCAGCAAAAACAGATACGACAAGGAGTAGAAACAAAGGAAGAGAAGGGCTCTCATTGGATTACTGTGCTGACAGCAGAGCACTGGGTCAGACTCAGCAAACATTTGTGATTTTAGGACATAAAACTGAAATCATACTGTTATAATTTATGTCAAAATATTGCAAAAATGATCAAAAGTCTCAATCTTGCAAATTAGCTTTTTTCTTTTTTTTTCACAAAAAAAAATCAACTTTTTTTTAGTGATTTTAGAAGGAAAAATCTGTGATTTTAGTTAAAAAAAAAAAAAGAGTATACAAGAAAAAGCCTCAAATTCTATAATTTCCCTTGCAAGATAAATAAAGTGTCTATCTATCCTATCTAGTTCTAGAAAAGCTTTTATTTTTTCTATTTCTTTAATTTAGAGCTCTGACAACATGTCTGCTTCAGAAAGTAAAGAATAACGGTGCTTTAACTGTAACGTGGTGATGATGTGGACGAGTTTGACGCCGCTGCATTAGAGAGAAAACTTGTGAATGAAAAACATCAGGAGAGGAACCTTTTCTAAAAGATGCCAACCAAACCACTGATCACATTCTACAGGTCTACATGTCGTATACACAACAGGAGGTTTTGCCTTCATGTAAATTGGTGAACGATAAACATCTTAAAAAAGGCAACGAGGCTGTACACGTGGAGCATCTACCTCCACACGTCTAAATCAGCACCTGACTATAAAAACAGGCCAAAAAGCTGCTTTGACTTTCTTTGAGCTAAATTTCTCATCTACTTTATGTCTCTCTTCTTTTTTCTTTAATTTTAACTTGATTTTTTTCTGCAATCCTCTGAAGTCAGACTTGTCTTTTGGGTCATCTGGATTTTCTTCATCTGTTGTTTCTTTCACTTCTATTTCTTACTTAAATTATGAGCTGAAGCAAAATGCACATTTGTGTTCTCACGGCCTCCTCCTGTTTTTGGTCAGTTATTTCAATTTTCTGAGTTTGGAGGATTATGGCTGCAAATCAGAGGGACAGTAACTATTTTTGAAGCTGTATATTATATCATTAGCACAGACAGCAACCTTTCTGTTTTTAGGAGTCGACATGCTGCATCATTGCCAATTTCAATTTCAAAAAAATCAAAAACATTTAAAATTCAAAAACACTTTATTAATCCCACATTGGGGATATAAATTATGAGCTGTCTGGGTCCAAAGTCGCTCCTGATACAACCGATCACTATTTATTCAGGCATTTTTGAATTGATTTGAATTGAAATATGTGGATTTAGCAGAACTTCAAGAAAATATTCCAGTATACAATTGGCCAGTCTACTTCATGTGCTAAATATTTAAATCCCACAATGCAATGTGCAACCACAATGGCCAAAGCCATGGAAGTCCAAGATACAGTTTACACTGGCCACTAAGGCCATAACATATACAAATTACACTGCTTTTAAATAAGACAGCAAAAACATTTTTAAAAACAAGGAAACAGACCTCCAATTACAAAACAATATGCCTTGGCAGAACATATTTTAAAAACTTTTCACGGCCATGTTTGTTTTGTTTTTGTTCAATTTTCCCAGCAACAGAAGTAATGTAATGTCCTTTTCACACCAGACTAGTATCACCTGAGGACGTGCCGTAACTCGTAATAATTGAGGACGACGTCTGTGATGTTAATCTAGTGTAAATGCACCATGTCTGTGATTTTTAGAGTAAAAATTCCACCTCAAATTCCCTACTCTATTTCATCCAACACAGAGGTCATGGGATCATTTTAATCCCGTGTGAATGCACACCTCAGTAATTCAGTGACTTGTAAAAGCGATTCTATTTTTATTTTTATTTTCTCTAGCTGCGTTTTCTGCCTTTATTTCCTGGTGTAATTTAAAAACTACTGCAGGACCCCAGGTGATGCTCGTCCAGTGTGATTAGGTGCATAAGACTGTGCTTCTGAACAGGTATTTCAAAAGCTTTTAAATTAGCATCATCGAGTGGTTTCTAATGACGACTATAAAGGAGCAAAAGAAGGTTTTGCTTTGCACCTTTTAGTCTAAAACCTAAAAACAGTACATTAAAGGTAGGGTCTCCATGACAACCACTGCTCCAGCAGGTTGTGAGTTGTTGCTGATGTGTTCTTGATGTTTCGTTCGTTTTCTCTGCCTTTAATCTTGCTTAACATGTTGAAAACAACGTTCCGGTGTTCCTGGCATCTCATACATCAGATCAGCTTCAATTCAATCAACTAATCAGAATAACTTTAACCTGGGGTGCTCATACTCTTATATCTAAAATGACAACATTAATATTTGGCAGTGTCGTACATTTGTAAATATTCTGTCATGCAATGTTCTTTTTTGGTTTTATGTTTCTCTTTAACGCATCACAGCAGAACAGAAGTTAGTGAGGCATTCTGGGACAAAACTAATCTACCACACATGAGAGGGTGTATAAACAAATGAAAGGGTGAATGAAGTGCTCACAGTTTTGAATCTGTTCAGGATGGACATCATGATGTATCCTTTGTTGTTCCTCTTGAGATAGAAGAGGTAGATAGGGAAGACCGCCCACAGGTAGATGCACGGCAGCCATGACAGGACGGACAGCTGGAAACAGACTGTGAGGTCGGGTTGATCTGCATGGAACGTCTTGTTGGCTACCTGCAGAGGAACACAGGATGAGCGTCAACATTTTAGGCTCTCATCAGACGGCTCAAACCCTTCACACAATGCACCCAATCCTTATCACGCTGCCCTGGACAAACACATGTGAAGGCCCACCCAAAGTGAGAATCAAGATTAGCCCAGCCCATATATGCTGAAGCACGTGTTCAAGAAAATGTTCAGAGCGTACAGTCCTGTGGAGAAAAGAGGTGATGGATCGCCGCTTGTTCTGGTATGTGAGTAAACAATAGTGAGGCTAGAAAATGTTCCTCACCACTTCAGATGGTCTAAACATTCCCCACGCCGTTCTTCCCGTTTCTCTTCCTGACAGCAGAGATTTACCCAGAGTCAATAAAAGTTCCTATTCAGGCGCTGCTTTTGCTTCAATGAGTTTCCAGAAGTTAAAGGCTCAAGAGTAAATATGCGTTAATGATAACATGAGGAAATGTAAACGATGTTGAGGCCAACCAAGGCAGGGCTGTCAAACTCATACCGGGCCACATCATCGCCATGGTTACCATCAAAGCAACAGTTATTCTTTATTTTCTCAATGTTTCTGGAATTGGTCGTTAAAAGAAAAGTACATTCTTGTCATAAAATCTCAAATTTTACAAAAAATGTGATCTCTATCATTAAATTGAGATTTTAGTAATAAAAATTACTTTTTTTGTTGTAAATTCACAAATTAAAAAAAGTTGACTTTTTTATTTTTATTTAAAAATTTAATATTTTTGCTGTATAAATTACAATTTTTTCTAACAACCAACACTTTTTATTGTACAATCACAAATGTCATAAAACACTGACTCTTTAAGTTAAAATTACAATTTCTTTGTTGGAAAATATCAACTTTTTGCAACGTTTAAACATAAAATTACAACAGTGATAAAATAATACATTTAGCATAGTAACGTTTTGTCCTAAAATCAGTCATTTTTTAATTGAAAAAAATAAAGTAAAGTTAAATTGACAAAAATGTGCAACTTTTTGTTGTAAAATCTTTTCCAAACATTTGCTAAATCCTGACCTCAGTTATTAAACTTTTTGATGTCAGCACTGAATCAAACATTGAAGTTTCCAGTCCAAAGTTATATCATTGTCTTTCAGTCTGTCAGTCATGTGTTCACCTGGTCCACAGACCAGTGCAGGATCAGGACTCTAACACGGCTTCCTGCTGATAAAGTTTAGGAAACTCCATCAATCTGGATAATATCCAGAGCAGAAATGAAAGCATGAATCATACTGCAGTGAGATCTGACCCTGACGCTGGTCTGCATGGCAAACACAGACGAAGGCCCACCCCCACATAAGGCTAAGATAAACACAGCTGCCGGCCTCCTTCAGTCCACATTACACGCCCATCTGCTGGAGTACGAGGACGACTAAGAGTGCATTAGAAGAAAGTTTTGGCAGCATTTTGAGCTAGTCTGTGGGACAATGTAAAATGTCTCTGTCCACTTCAGAGGCTTCACAGCTCTAAACGAGCAGATACCAACTGGCTTTCTTGTTTCTGAGTCAAATGAAACTCTAGGAAATGAATAGAATGTGAAAAGGAAGATCAACAACTCCTCTTAGAAGTAATAAACGAGCAGAATCACAGAGCAAATGAGTCATCAGGGGAAATCACAGTGAGCTGCCACCTTTCTCTTTTTTCTTTCTAAATAACACTTGTTTTAGTCCAAAACAAAAGCTTTCCTTACTTTCCTGTACTATTTGTGTTGAATTATAAAAACAACATGTGCTCCCTGATTGAGAACTGGGCGATTAATCAAATATTAATCAAAAGCAACATGTAATTCAGTTATTGCTTTCCCCACTGTGTGTGTTCATGAACTGCACCCTGCGTGTTTGGATTTCAGTTGTTCAAAATATTAAAAATAGAATAAAATACATGATACAGTTCATCTGTGAGTGTTCCCCTTCACTTATTTTAAAATCACACAAGTTCCCAAACCATAAATGATCTCTGCATTGCAAACTTTATAAAAGGCTGGAGGCTAAAAACACATGACTGTGTCTGCAAGTTCATCTCCTGTAACTGAATTGACTCCATAGACTCAAAGCAAAAGTTAAAAATAGATAGTCATCGGGGTTTTCCATGAAAATACTCTCTTCCCACCTTAAAAGGACTCAGAGGTAACAAAGCTCCTGCTTAATGTGCATAACTTTGTCATTATCCTAATTAGGCCTTCCTTTAATTGAAACCATTGTCTCCCGATGTTTTACATGTTTCCTTGTTCCAACACAGTCGATTCAAATGAATTTATGACCATCAGCTCATCACCAAGGTCCACATAAGTCTGTTAATGACCCGTTCATTTGAACCAGGTGCGTCTGAGCGGGGAAACATCTAATATCGGGTTCACACAGTACGATTTCGGCCTTCTGAGACAAAAGATGGGCAGCAGAAATCAGGATCTCACAAATCCAGATGAAAATGCAGGTCTCTGAAGTACTGCGCTTGTCTCTGTTTATCTCTGCTGGAGACGCTTCTGGCGGGACAAACAAAGACAAGCAACGCTACGACACAGCCAGACTACAGCGTTTCCACACCTGGTGGGACCACTGACAGCAAATATCATCTGAGACCTAGAGGTCAGCCAGTAAGGTGACCGAAGTGAGTCCCACATCGATTAACTAACCCTCTGAGCTGACTGCTGTGGCACCCCACGCAAAGCAATAACACAGAGGAAAACGTTATTGGTCCCAAACACTTCAGCCCGTGGCGCTGTGCTGGGGGTCGGCAGGATATTACCAGGCTGCTTTGTTATGATTCAGTTTCGGCTCTGTTCTACTTCTTTTGGTTTTATTTCTTTCTTGTGCTGCAGTCAGAGGATAAAAGCAGGAATAAATAAATAAATAAATAAAAATCTATTTTAAAATGCTCACAGCTCAATACAGAGATTAATTATTCATCTTTGCACTAAGGGGTTTTGCTTTGCTTTCACACACCCCTGCTCTTATCATGGGCAAAAAGGTAAGTGATACACTTATGCTGCAGTTTAATTAATTAAAACTTTGTAAAATCCCAAAGGAAAATTATAATAGTGGATTAACTTTCAAATGAAAAGTCACTGTGAGAAAATTAAATAATATAGGAAGTTAAGAGGAAAAAAAAAGGCCTACGGATATGAAGACTGGAGTGTGATAAAATATTGATATGGTGATATATTGCGATACTTATTTTCACGATATACTACATTGATTTCTGAAGTTTTGACTGTTTTTTTCAGACATGCAACATGTGAAACTGCAGTCTGGCCTTGCCTTGACCCACTCTTGTCCTAGAGAGGGATATAAGTTTGTGTGTTGTGTAAGAGAAATCTATATCATTAACATGGTGCGCACGGCACACAATGTTTTTTTTTACTAAAATGGTGCTGAAGTTTCCCTTAAGTTCTCTCCTGCCTTCACGGTGACTGTGAGCAGTGTTTACAATCCTTAATTTATAGAAGTAGCTTCTGAAGTTATGTTGTATTCTAATGCTAGTCAGGCCACTTCTAATATCTTAAAATTATTGTAGGGCTTCACTACTGTTAAAGTAAACACATGTAGCATTCAGTAGTAATTTGAACCACCAGGGGGCACGATAGGTGTGTGAAAGTGGGAAAACAAGCCAATTACAAGAGAGACAGTTGAGACCCAACTGGTTTGGTAGCTCAAATTCAAACATGTTAGTACCTTTAGTGGAGAACATTTTAACTTTCTTAAGGTTATATTTTAGGTCTCCCCGATTGTCACCTTTAACAATGCATTAAAAAATACAAAAGCAATAATTATCACGCAGCTTTATTCAAATGAGGTTTGGTGCACTCTGACGCCTCCATGTTTGCTTTAGCTTGATTGGACCACGCAACACGAACAGAACCACAATGCAATTCAATACTGATGGTGGATAAACGCCTCCGCCTGCTGCCTTGAAAGCCAATCCTGATACCGCCCCAACTGGAAACACCGCCCGGATTATTTTCATTTGCACCTGCACTTTTGTGAGCTACAATAATGAAAATACATCTTTTCAAATCTCTGAAACACACAGCAAGTGTTCCGCTGCCCGCTGGTTATTTTAATGCAAGAGAAGAGAGAACGTAAGCATTACATTTACTGTCAACAAATCATTAGTGATTTCATCTGTTGGGAATTCAGCGGTAAATATAAGTGCTAGTAGTTACTTTAAGTAAGAATGACAAACGAAACACTGCACAACATAACTTTCAACAAAGCAAATGCAGATATACAAGCTTGTAGCTCTGCGGTTTACACCGCTGCACACCGACATGCAACGAGGTCTAGCTGAGCCTAACACTTAGGTGTCGGGTTACATTACGAGCAATGCAGGGGGCGCCGGTCGTCAAGTCACCGTGGCGCTACAGACACACTCCATGTTCAGTTTTTTGTCGGATCTGTGCTGATCTCATAAAAATGATCCCCATAAAATCACCAGGACAGAAATCCCTCCCAAGGACAGGGAACTTTAAGCCCTGCGTTTTGCCATGTTTTTTTTTCCTTCCCATTTTCCGCCTGTTTTTGCAAAGTTAATCTATTTGGAGTAAACCTTTAGGCATGAGTTCGTAAAGATAGAGAAGTTTAAAATGAATGAAATACAGTAAATACTTTAGAGAAATTTGAACTGAAACACTGTTTAACTGAAACAGTTCTCAGGGTCCATTTACCTCTTATTATACTGCTAAGTGGCATCATTATCAAATGCTTATTCAAAATAATTGTTTTATGAACAGCATCATTAGTGCTGAACAGGAAACAAATGTCGAGGCAAACCTTTGGACCTGTTCACCTTCGTTGTTTATATGTTGCTGAAGATTCAAAGAGTTGGGTTTTTTTCTTAATGCATCTATAACACATAAAAATGACAGTGTCTCAATAGATTTTAAAAGTTTAAGTTATCTTGAAAAAATGGGGAAAGAAATTCACAAAAAAAAAAAAACACTTTCTAAGACATTTATTGATATAAAAAAAAAGAGGGAGGAAAAGGACCAGGTGGACTGTTAGTAATAGACTTTGAAGGGTTAATAAAATTAAAAAACATGGTTTAAATAGTTTGCGAACATCAGCCAAAACAAATGCAACCTCCACTCCTGTAGATGCAGTCTGGCTCACCGCCTTGATAGGTGGAGGCATTTCCAATATCGTATTGCAACACGTCTCATATCGTATTGTATCGTGTCATGACACATGTATCAGGATATGTATCGTATCGCGCGGTCCTCGCCAATACACACCCCTAATGAAGACATGAAATAGTTTTCATGGATGAAAGGAGAAAATAAAAGCTGTGATTTATGGCAACTTCAGTTACTATGAAAGAATGTTGCTATTACATTAAGATCAGATACAAAAGACAGGTTCCGCTGCTGCTTATCAAAGCTACGATTAAGCTGATTGATTTACAACACGTTATTTCTCAACAACAAGCACTTGTAGAGCTTCGCCTCGACAGTTCAACAGCCATTATCAAGTTACAGTGCAGTTACTCATGAAGACGCACCTAAGAAGCAGATTAAAGTTTAAGTTTTTGGCATGGCTTTGCCAGTGAGAGTTTCATCATCCTGTGGGATATTACTGCATATCTGTGACTCGTTCTGTGTGGTGTATTTTCTGAAAGGATGACAGTAGAAGCTGTTTCAGAAGAACTTCATTGCATCATATTTGAATGGAAAGGCCTCTGGAATAACTGGCACATTACCAGAAGACAAAGTCTGCACTTGTTCAACAAAAACATTCAGAAAAACACCAGCTAGCACTTGAGAGTAAAGATCTTAGCGTGTTGATGCTTATTGCTCCTGCCTTTGTTATTCAGTCATGGCCACCAGCAATTCCAGTCTGATTCCACTATCTATTTCCATTATCATAAATATATATCATAGGTCTTCCTTCTTCAGTGCTATAATTATTATCATTATTATTAGCTTAAATTAGACTGTAGTAAACCATAGCACTTTGCCAAAAAGAAGCAAATATGCTAGGGTTGGACTGAAACAGTGAGATGTACTCAGATATCTGGATATTTCTTCATTCAGATTTCATAAACCGCCAGCTCAACCAACGTCCCCACTTCTAGGTTAAAGCAAACCAGGAATCTGAAGGTCACTGCTGACCCATCAGTGAACCGTATGAGTAATCCTAAAAGAAAACAAGAGGAGGACGTGCTTCAGTTTACAGTAGAATCTCATCTACAACCATGTTTGCTTTGTGGTTACTGCCGGCTCACGTCAGAGCTGGACCTCTCCTACAGATACCACGTCAGGGAACGATGAAGGTCCACCTTAAAAGAGCACATTACAGAGAACGCTGCACTGAGACATCTTACTGACGAAACTTCACGTGAACAGATTTATGCGAACTGCTTTGTGAGGAAAAACGGAAAAAAAACAGATTGAATATAGAAAGTAAAATAATATTACATAAATCCAACATGTGCGTCAGTTAAAGCTACGAAGTCTTCTGATGTGGCATTTCTTGTCAAACAACTGTTGGTTTTTGTTCCCTGCTGTATTTGTGTTTTTAATTCAAAAATGGAAAATAGAAGGTAAAATATTATTTACGTTGCCGTGTCTTTTTGAAAACTGTGGTTCAAAACTGTGATGTAATCTGAACTACTAGTGGCTACGTTTCCACTTGTGGTGGTTCTGGGAAGTTCTTCTAAGGCTGGATTGTTGACGCAGCTCTCCATTACCAGGAGGATTACCCGCTAAAGACACTTCCCGGAGTCTCGGCGGGGCTGAAAATGTTCCTGTGGTAGGATAGGTACTCTGGAAGGCCCTGATAAACCTCTGGATGGGTGGTGGTGGTGGTGAGGAGCTGACTGTGATGTTGTACGCCGTGGGCAGGAGATGACTTCATTCAGCCGCCTGTCCACTTAGCGTACGAGTCGTCTTTTCCATTCCATTACTCCTTTTACAAACGGCAAACAGAAAAGCTACGATCATCTTTAGCTCCCTCAATATTTTTCTCATCATTTTAGTTTGTTTTTCTTTGTTTTTATTTCGTCATTTTCACTAACATCGTCTTCTTTTCTTTTTCACGGCTTACAAAGAGTGAAGGTGCGCTACCGCCACCATGTGGTTCGGAATGGTAGATTACATGCAACCAACTGTCTCACCGTAAGTGGAGACGCGACACCTGAAAGGACTGAAGAGGACATTAAAATTCCAGCCTACTAGCACACACCTAGTGTTTCCTCTAACACTGACAGGAAGGATTTTAGATTTTTTATTTATTTATTTAGATTTTAGGGTTTAGGAACCGGCTGTATGCAGGGAGATCTACTGTAAAAACTTAATACGTAATCTGTTGCAGCTCATGACAACATGTCCAAACCAATGGTCTTTTAAGTTTCAAAACACTTGTTGAGAGGGGCTGTTCTCTTTCAGCGTCTTTGATCTTTTGTCAAGAAGACAAAAGAAATTCTGCAAGTTTTAGAGTGAAAACATTTTAAGAAAACTGTAAATGTCATGCTTAAGCTTACAGAGACCTAAAACATTAGAGTGGCACTGGGAGATAACAGGGGCTGCAGAAGCAGCAGCTCCTCAAATATAGAGGCCGGAGTTGACTGATCAGTGAGCAGAAAAATCTGAAATGCTAACTACGTCATAAAAGAAGCACCTACGTGTTGCTGCAGGTTTGTGGGTTTCCTTTAATCATGAGAAAAGTAAAGTTCTGACTCAGGAATGAAGCCTGTGCAGTTCATTTACACACAGATGTGCCATCGCAGTGAACATGAACTAACCACATCCAGAGTCATTCATTTTAATTTCACTTCTGAAATATGGTTTGGTAATTACCAAATCATTACTAATCAGTAATAATATGGGACAGTGTTACAGTACAGAGAACCACACTACTTGTGGGAAAAGTTGCAGCTCTGCAACACTTTCTTCACGTGCCTTTGTGCTGTTTGTAAGCACACAGAAAGCCATAAAATGGACTGATAGGGATATTTACTAAGTCCTAGGGTGAGGCAGCAGTGTTTGCAGATGAGTTACATTAATGTGTAACCACCTCAGATGTGTAAGTGTTGGTGGTGGTGGTCATGCAGGTGGCGTGGGGGCTCACAGGTTGAGGCTTTATTGTGTTTGTAATGGTTTGAAATAAAAAAAACCACAACGTGCTCCCCAACTGTTCTTTGCTGCGCTGAAAAGCTGACAACTCTGAACGGGAGGCTGACGACAATAAAGACTGCAGGGGGACGGGAACTGCTGCTGGCTATGTTCACCTACACACTAACATGGAAAACATTAGCAGCGTTATTCATGGATCTGTGCTCGTCACGGCTCACTGGAAGCAGCAGAACGCCTTTAAAAGCAGAGAATTGACTGAAAGACAAACAAGCATCTGTACTGGGCAACAGCTTATGATTTAGATGATGATGTTCTTCATACTTATAAATAAATCCAATTTCTTTAAGAAAATACACAGGAGGAAATGAATCAGTGGCCCCTGATGGTATAAGACTTAAGAAGAACTAAAGCACTAAAAACAAACGTTTGACAAGAACATGCTCATCTGAAGTGTTGCAACAATGAATTCTTACCATAGAGTTAAAAAAAAAAAAGTTTTATTCCAAAACAAAATGAAAATGACTTGCAATCAACTCTTGTGAACTCTTGTGAGTGAGATTTTATTTTCAGACTTCAGCTAATTACATCATAAGGTGTAAGTATGACAGTGTGATGGCAGTGTTTCCCTGCCATCATACTGTCATAGTGACATCAAAGTTTAAAGTTTTTTCTATCTTCACTTGCCGTGTTTCATGTGTGTGTCATCACTCGGAGTGACTAGAAGTTGCTTAAATGATCAACATGTTGTCTGCCCCAAGTTCTGGACTGCTTCCTAGGAAGAGGTTTTTAACATTAACGAAGTAGAATGATACATGAGCTGTGATCCTGTGCTGAAGTAATCACACTCATATAATGATTCTCGTCCAGTCAAATGACACAATGTGAATTTTTGTGAAAATTACAGAGGAACTGCCAAATCCATAAATGTTGTGTTGTGTCAATGTTCACCTATTTAAACTCGTAACCAAGACAAGCGACATTACCATCAAACAAACAAGCTTCTTGGCTTTGTCTCAATAATAACGTATATCAAATTACAGAAAATGTGTTCAAAAGTCACATCGGGATTTCTAAAAAGCTTTCTATTGTGGTTAAATTACTGTCCTGATATTATCATCTAGGTGTGATCAGATTGTTTAAAGGGTTAGTAATCTAAGTGTGTGTAAACTTTTGACTTTCAGGAAAGTCATAAAAATAATTCTCTCTTTACTTCTCTGATTATGGTAATCCTAACTGAACTATTACTGGAAACGTTTCATCTAATTTAACTGCAGAAGTTGACCCCCATCAGTTCTCAAAGCAGCTCTCTATCAAAGCAGCAAAGGAGGCCAATCAAAAGACAATGGGGGACCACCTGACCAACAATAACCCACATCAAGCTTGGAAAGGACTAAAACATCTCACTAATCACAAAGAACGCACAGTTGAAAATGACTGGGATGACGCCATGTTGGTAGAGGAATTATATCTCTTTTTTTTTGTTGCCCGGTTTGAGGTCAAGAGGCCTTCTTCAACCTCCCTGACCCCCATAACTCCACAGACTGCAGTTTCACAGACTCTCACACTCCAGGAATAGCAAGTGTGCCAAGTGTTCACTTCAGTAGTAGGAAGTAGTAGTAAGAAGCTGCTGGGCCAGACAGAGTACCTGGAAAAGTACTAAAAACATGTGCCACCCAGCGCTCAGCAGTTTTTACTAAGATTTAACCTCTCATCGACACATGCAACCATGCCAGACTGTCTTCAGTCAGCCACCATGATCCCTGTCCCCAAAAACTCATCTGTGTGTAACCTCAATGACTACTGGCCTATTACACTAACACCTGTGGTCTCTAAATACTTTGAGATACTCATGTCACAACACATCAGAGATTGTCTACCTCCATCCTTTGACCCCCATCAGTTCGCTTGTAGAGCAAGCAGATCTACAGAGGACGCCCTCTCCAAAGCCCTCTGTGCCATCTAGAGAACCCAGGAACCTACGTCAGGATGTTATTTGTCGACAATAGTTCAGCTTTTAACACCATTATCCCTGACATCCTGGTGGACAAGCTGTCTGCGCTTGCCCTGCCCCCGCAACCTGCGCACGGATCAAAGACTTTCTATTGGACCGGTCACAGGTTGTTAAGACCGGGGCATACAGCTCGTCCATCCTCCTACTCAGCCCACAAGGCTGTGTGTTGAGCCTAGGCCTGTACTCCATCTACACTCATGACTGCAACCCCATCCATCCATCCATCCATCCATCCATCCATCCATCCATCCATGCAACTAAGGTAATTCAGTACGCTGATGACACCACCTTGGTGTGCCTCGTCACCAAGGGGGAGGAGTCAGCCTACAGGGGCGAGATGCAGCAGCTGACAGACTGGTGTGCCACTAATAACTTAAATCTCAACACCAAAAAAACGAGGAGATCATCATTGACTTCAGCTCATTGCCCCTCTCTACATAAGCGAAGACTGTGTAGAGAGCATCTCCCTTTTTAAATTCCTTGCATTACCCGAAAAAGAACAACAGTTGGCTGTCACCTGCCATCAGTGGATGACCTTGCTAGCTCCTGATGTCTGTCCAGATCAGGAAAGATAATCAAAGACCCCCACCACCCTGAACATCACCTGTTATTAGAGGTGTGGCAATACAGTGAAAAGCTGTACCGTGGGCAGAAGCCTATCAGAGCTGTGAGCTACCAAAAACCTCTATTTATGACCTGTGGGGGGGGGCAGTAATGTAACTATTTGTGTGGCAGAATTTTGGGTTTCCAGAGGAAATAATAAACAGCAACCACAGACGGTGCATGGTGTATGGTGATAGTACCGTACACCGTGGCAAACACGAGCACCATGCAAAGACACATACAGAACGGCCACAGCTCGCTGCTAAAATCCACTGAACCTGTGATGGAAACGGCTACAGGCCAGAGGACACTGACAGACATCTTTGCACCTCAATCGCACAGTGGTCTTGAACCTCTATATAGAGGCTAAGACCAAGGTTGTACAGATCCTGAAAGATGCAGAAAGCATCACCATAACGTCGAGAGGTGTCCAGTTATATCACAATTACAGCCCACACAGTCAACAATGACTGGGAAACGAAAAGAGAAATAAAATTGCTCCAAATATCCTTTCCTTCCTCACCTTGCCACAGCATACTTTTATGTTCCTGCTGTTTTCAAATGAATGTGTATTTTCAACTGTGGGAGACATAGTTGGTGCCCAAAGGTCAATGTGGACATGCTCATATTCTTGAAAAAGAACATGAACATAGCTCAGGCTAGCTGTGTAGTTGTAGCATGTTGTCAGTTCAGTGCTTTAAAAAAAAAAGGTCAGCGTCTGTTTGCACTTTTTTGCACTCTGTATTGACAGAGTAGTACTTTGGTTACAGTTTTTAACATACTGTTTGCACTTAAAAACAAAACAAATATTTAATTTCATTTTGTTGAAAGATGTTCAACAGTTAAAAGTTCATGCTTCGGTCATGCATGGATACAGCTTATAAAATGTTTCAACATGTACCTGCTTTGTTTTAATACTAAAAGTATGTTTGTCCAGTTATATATTTTTGTCATTTTAGTTTTCATGTGTAAATATCGTCTCGTGAACCCAATATTGTGGATCATCACACCCCTGCCTGTACCTACCTCTATCTATCCATCCATCCATCCATCCATCCATCCATCCAACCATCCATCCATCCATCCATCCAACCATCCATCCATCCATCCATCCAACCATCCATCCAACCATCCATCCATCCATCATCCAACCATCCATCCATCCAACCATCCATCCATCCATCCATCCAACCATCCATCCATTCAACCATCCATCCATCCATCCAACCATCCATCCATCCATCCAACCATCCATCCATCCAACCATCCATCCATCCATCCATCTCATTACAGTCTTTGTATACTCCGACTCTGCCTGTTTCTCTTCTGTGTCACATCTTCATCCTACTCCTCCTGCAGCAACAACAACGTAGCGATGGAAATAGACGACAACCAACCAACAAGGTGATGAAAACTACAACTTAAGACAACAACGATATTATTTGGTGATAATTTTGTTTTTGAGGCGTTGAATGAGCAGCAGAAAAATCTAATTTGTACAGAGCAGTGTCATAAATGATAATACATAAAAGTGTGCTGCAACTCATCCCCCAAAACAAGTGATGGTGCTGAGCACATGCATCCAGATGTTCAACCAATCACAGGACACTTGAGAACACTACTTCACCTCGTTTTAGGAAGTACTGTCAATCATTGTAATATTCTTCAGAGTTATCATTTGGCTGCAAAGCAAATGTAGAAGTTCCCTAGATGAGACACAAATGGCTGTAAATGTCCACAAAAACGGTGCCAGTTTTTACAGCAGATACACACTTTTGGCGGTCACAAGGCTGGGACCATTTCACAACTCTCAATTCCTGCTTTTATGCTGCGTTTGCGGTCTTTCAGCTCAGGAAGTAGATATGAGAGATTTTTCTGCGAATGTGAGTTGAATGGGAGGGACGGAGTAGTCATGCTCTTTATAAGGATATCACAAAACACTGAAAACTCAAATCTTTGTGCTGAAATTCTGAGGAAAAACTGACTCGCAAACAGAATCTGTTTACACAAACCGTTAGAAAAAGAAAACACTTAAGGGTATTTGCTGATTTCTGCTGAGCTAAGAGCAGACAGAGCAGTCAATCTGATGTAAAACAGTCTTTGCTATGGACTCCCAGAGCATTTCTGAGGATACGATATGGATCTTGACAGATCTACACTAACAGCCGCACAGATCTGAACTTTTCCACCAGCGTTCCAGATGAGATGAGATGATGAGATGTTTCATTCTGACACCTTTCTCTCTGCAGTTTCTATTCAGCCTCACTACATCCAGTCTCTGTTAACCACAGATGAGATGTAAACTACTCCAGACTTACGCAACACTTCTTCTGCACTCCTCCTGCCCGGTCGCTCTTCCTCTAGACCTTATGTGTCAAAGTCAAGGTTGGTAGTTGGCTACAAACTCTGGCCCAGCTCTGACCGATCCACTGCCCCACCTTGCGGTCTTCTTCCTGTCCCTCTACACGTCTCGTTAGCAGATTCTTCTAAAATGGATGTGAGAGTCCAGACAGAACATTTCCCAGTCAAAGCTACAAGGTATCAGAAGAAGCATTTGCTGCCGGTGACCTCTCACGTCTCCGTGCTGACCGCGTTACGCATGCGATCTGTCTAAACTACTAATGAAAACAAGAACTATTTCACAAACCAAACCACATCAACTCAGATAATACTGCAAGTTCCCGGATCAATGACATTTCTAGGCTACCGTAGACGGATAAAGAATGGTTGCAGTATTCGACTTCACCGCTAGATGGGAGAAAATCTCACACATCGTCCTTTTAATAAAATAAATTCATGATTTAAGGACAAAAAGTTATTGAACTCGAACAACTTGTTATTTAATGTTAAAATGTTGCCCAAAGTTAATTTTTGCCAACAACAAAAAAATTGACTTCAAGTTAAAAAGTTAAGAGTTTGTGATTTATGATTTTTTTTTTTTTTTACAAAAATCCATTTTGTTACATTTTTTTTATTTTAGAGGAAAATAAATGTCTCAATTTGATGATAAAGTTTGTAATTTTTTTTGAATTTCATGAAAAGTCAGTTGTTTTTTTTATTTGTGATTATACAAGAAAAATTGTGATTTCAGTACAAAAGCCTTAATAATGTGATAAAGGTCCCAAACTTTGTGCAATTTGAGATTTTATGACAATTTTATGTCTTCTGTTACGACCGAGTCCAGGAACCAGCTGGAAATCTGATAACACAGCTGGCTGAGAAAGTAAGAAATAACCGGCCCTTTAACGGTAACCATGGCGATAATGTGGCCCAGGATGAAATCGAGTTTGACAACCCTGGTCTAAACTGTAATCCAAGCTGCTGCTGACAGTTTCAATCACTGGTGTATAATGCTGCTGATAAATAGGCTTAACGTCTCTACTAGACTCTATACCTTCTGTCTGCCTCTGCTGTGTGATAATGAAATGCAGCAAAAGGACCTTGTTTTGATCCAAAAGGGGCATAAGGTTAACGGAGAAAGCTTCTCCTAAACTTTGAAATGACAAAAAACAGTGCAGACCAAACCAAACGCTTCTGCAGCTGAGAAGATTTGAGCTCTTGCATAACTTTTTACCAAACTCATCAGGAAAGTAAACTCAATAAAAACCTCTGACTCCCCAAAACCCTGAAAACTTAAATGAGGACGCAGAATTCTACAATGTGAACGTAGGAGCTTCAAATGAAACCTGGGATCTGTGGTGAAGCTCAGAAACTCTTTTTGATGCAGGCTGGGACTGTTTTATGAAAGGAGGGTTTAATGATCCACCGATGCATACACATCTGTTTAATGACGAGCAATCTAACAGTATTAGTAGCAGTACTAGTAGTAGTAGTAGTAGTAGTAGTATTTCTATTGGAAACACAGGGTTGTTTTTTTTCATTCAATTCTTGAACCACAAAATAAAAGTTTCTTCCTGTGATTTAAAATGAATGTGATATTGTCTCCTACCAGTCAGATCGTGGCAGACTTTGTGACATTAGAAATCACTGAATCGTCACCCAGTTAGTCGATTTAATATCGTAATGTGATGAAACCTGTGATTCACAGTCTCTGGACTCATGTTACAGCCAGTGACATGGTGAAACCGGACTGGCTGAGGGAGAAATGGACTCGATAAACACCAGAATATTCAAGAAGCAAAACTGAAACAGCTGAAGATGAAAAGCAGACGGCTTCTGCAACAGGACTGTGTCCTTAAAGACGACGCAAAACCAAACTGAAGGTTTTGCAAAGGCTCCATAAAAACCATCAAAAACCTGAGGACCTCAAAGTAGCAGAGCATGACATTTCACAGAAGGAGAAGCCTTTTGAATGAATAATTGCATAAAACTTTTTACAGCCAAAACTGAAAAGCGCTTGCTCAGTAACAACTGACCAAAAAAAAACAAAAAAACAGAAACTTTTACAAATCTTTACCTTTATAGGTGTTGGTCAGCTGGTCATTGCATAACTAAAAGCAACTAAAGAAATGTTTTACATGGTGCTAAAGAGTTTATCCAAGAGTATATTAAGAAACAGGTTCAATTTAGAATCTGGTGTCATGGTGGAAAACAAATAAAGCAGGTCAGTTCAGAGCCTCACGTCTGGTTTATCAAAACCCAAAATCTGAGACCCGAAACCCAGAATCTGTAATCAAGGCTTCAATCATCTTTCTACTCATCAGTTCTATCGCCTTTCTTAGTTGTGCTTTTCCTTTTTTCAGTTGTAATTCTGTAATAAGTGTCAAATCAGCGCCACATCAATCGACAGCAGAGAAGGCGGGACATAGCTGAGATCTAGTAGCTCAAAGTAAAAGTGCAACTGAGAAAGACGACTGAGTTCTCGGTGACACATTTTAACTTCTTGGTAACAGATTCTGGGGTTTGATTCTCAAATTTTGGGTTTTGATTCACAATGCATACGGCTCTGAATTAAGGCCAACTCTCATGCTGTATGCGTGAAAAACATCTGCTCCATCAGATCATCTCCTTTCTGCAGCAGTTTCATCAAAGCCTATATCCTTTAACATTACAGACACAAACACTTATTTAAACAGACACACACGCTCTTGCTCAATATCTATTTATTCTCTGCACTGCTTGAATGCTGTGTTCATATTTGAGGCTCCAAAAGAAAACATGAAGCACAAAATCCTCAAAAATGTCTGTCAGAGTCACAAAGAGTAATATTTTGCTGATTCACCATTCAGCTTCCATAGCAGCGTGCGTTTGCATGCCGTGCATTTATTTCCTTCCACAAGTGCATTCATTTTTCACCAACATGTCTCACTGGTGATGAAAGAGTCAGCTGTGGATGCGGTGGCCCGTCGATACGTGAAAATGATGTCTCGTGCTCTCTCAGCCACTACTTTTTTCCGTTTGAGGCCGATGAATCCTGGCGTTGTCGTTCTGGAATATTTCCGTTTCACCAGGGGACCAGAAAAATCTAATCTAGAGATGAAAAAAACCTTCTCATCCAGAATATCCATGTAGTCAGATGACTTACATATTTTAGAGAGGGTTCTGGCTGCAGACCTCCGCTGTGAGGTCTGTTGTTGTCTTTTAGCTGATACTTCTACAGGCTCCACTGTTGGACGTGGACATAACAGGCAAAATACAGGATAAAAGCATGTGGACAAGCGTCTTCATTAACTCTGACACCCATGTTCACATTTAGCATTGATAACACTTGAGAACAATCTGCGCTACATGAAAAGTTCCCCCAGCCTTGTCACATGCGACAGTGACTCTGGGCAGGCAACTGAGCCCCCTGCTGCTCAAAGTTCTGGTCCAAAGCCCAGATAAATCCAGGGGGTTGTGTCAGAAGGGGGTGTTATTAAAAAAAGAAAAAAACTGCACCAAATCAGCATGTGGAACATGATGATTTCCTCGACCCATCCCGGCTAAAGGAAAAGAAAAGTGAAAAAAAAAACAAAAAACACTAAACCTGAGTCCACTTTCTGCCACAATAAATCAATGAATAAAAGGAAAAAGTTTTTTTTTTTTTCTTGTAGTCCATGTCTATCTGCTTTTATTTATTAATTTGGAGGTAACCTGAAATTGGAGGTGGAAACCCCACAGTTGCAGCTGTCCTTTAAGTTTTTGGACACAACACGCAGACAAACCCCTACCTGACCAACTGAGACGACCCCAGATCATAATACTGCCACCGCTGTTTTTTTCTAAGAGATACGACACGAGTCCATCAGTCTGGAACAGGTTAAATCTGGTCTCACCAGACCAAAAAGTCCAATCTTTGTTATCCCTAGTCCCCTTTCTTTTTTTGTCTGTTTTGATCAGCCTTACTGAGCAGGTCAGACCCAAAAACTTGAGTTATCTTGACAGTATAATTGTGGAAAGCTCCTGCTGATGGTTCACCCCTATTCTTCCAGTTTGCTGTGGCTCTGGCAGCCTTAATTGAAAGTAGTGTGATTGGAAATGAGGGCAGAGAGGGAAGAAAGACACACAGCAAAGGGCCACATGCTGGGAATCGAACTTGGGCTGCCTACATGGGGTCTGCAGTCTCTGTATATGGGGCACCGAGTACTGCATCAGTCAGTTTTATAATAGTTTCAGGATAATTTGAACATTCTGAGACAGAATAACTTATTTTCCGTGAACAAGAAGCTTCTCATTGTGTCAGTTACAACTGAATAGCTTGCCTGCAGATCTTTTCACATTTATTTGTTTAGGAAAATTCAGGAGCTGACATTTGTTTTTTGCACAGGCAGTGTATTTCTCATCTCCACTACACTTCTACACTTCACACATCATGTTCTCACTTATTTACCATGTTATAGAAGGGTTTCACACCTTCTCAATATTCACACAGTCATTACATCCACTTTAAAGATGCTGTTATGTCGTACTTATGGCTGCGGCTTATCAACAGCGTGTAAAATTAAACCATGTTAGCATCTTCAAGGTGGGAAACCAGTCGATGACTGCAATGTTCATCTTTTTTTTTCTTGCTTTAATTCCTGGTTGAATAAACAGAACAAGGTGTTGGAATCATTCCTCAGAGATTTTGATTTTTATTGACATGATAGCTTCACCAGTTGTTGCACATCCACATGATGAGAATCTCCTGTTCCACTGTGTCCCAAAGCTGCTCTGTTGAGTGGAGATCTGGTAACTGCAGAGGTCACTGGAGTTCAGTGAACTCATTGCCACGTTTGAGATTATTTGAGCTTTGTGACTCGGTGAATTATCCTGCTGGAGGTAGCCATCAGAAGATGGTTCACAGTGGTCATTAAGGGGTGAACATGGTCAGCAACAATACCCAAGTGGGCTCAATGGTAATAAGGGACTCAAAGTGTGTGAAGACAATATCTCCCAAAGCTTTACATCAACGACAACAGCCTGAACTGTTAACACAAGACAGCATGGATCCATGCTTTCATGTTGTTTTGCACCAAACTGACGCTGCCATCTGAATGTTGCAACTAAAATTCAAGACTTATCAGACCAGACAAGGTTTTCCCAGTCTTCTGTTGTCCAGTTTTGGTGAGTCTGTGTGAATCGTAGCCTCACCTTCCTGTTCTTAGCTGACAGGAACTGTTTTCTGCTGCTGTAGCCCATCTGCTTCAAGGTTCAGAGATACTATTCTGCGTTCTTTGGTTGTAATAGGTGGTTATTTGAGTTACCTTTCTATCATCTCTAACCAGTCTCCCATTCTCCTCTGACCTCTGACATCCGCAAGGCATTTTCCTCAACACAACTGCCGCTCCATGAATATTTGCACCTTTTTTGGTCTATTCTCTGTAAACCCTAAAGATGGTTGTGCTTGAAAATCCCAGAAGGTCAGAAGTTTCTGAAATACTCAGATCAACAACCATCCCACATCCAGTCACATAAATCCACTTTCTACCTCAATCTGATGCTAAGTTTGTACATCTTCAAGTTGTCTTCAACTGATTAGTTAATTGTGATAATCAGATATTTAACAAGTATACCTAATAAAGTGGAGGTGAGTGTATATTTACATTTTTGTTGTCTCAGATGTGTTGAAAAACCTCAACAAAACTGCTCTCCAGTGACCATTTCATATCATCCGATACATTTGCTGTCTCGTCTCAACTCTTCAAAGTAAATACACAAGTCTATATATGTATATCTATTATATATATATTAATATATATATTAAACAACATGAAAGCATATTATATTTATTTATTTATTTATTTTTACATATATATGATACATGTACTAATTGCAAAAGCTGTGAGTCAGTTTGGACCGATTTCAGTGACCAATACTGGTGATCGACTGGCGGCGTGTCTTCATGGGAAATTGGACTAAATTTGACCTTTGTCAGGCTGTCACATCAGCAGCAGCGGTCCTGACCTCCGTGGGAAACTTTCTCGTGTAAGAAACACACATTTTCCATCGGTGTTGCTGCTATTACAGGGTAGTACAGATCCTGTCCCACCTGAGCTGAATATAATCCTCATTTCCAATGATATAAACAGCATTTCTGGACAGAAAGTGATGTTTAGTGGGTATGTTCCCATCACCACAGAGATTTATTCCCAGTGGGACCACGGTGTGCTTTAAAGGGCCATTCATTAGTTATTTCCCTCCCTACTACTACTGTGTAACATGATCTTTACTGTGTACTATCACTTTAATATTCCTAGAGGGAACCAGCTACTGTTTACTGACTCCAAGATAAGTTTACAGACCCTGTCACGTTGGATAAGCACTTTAAATACGGGCCAACTATAACGACATTGGGCTAAACTTGACAGTTATCCCGGACAAGTGCCCTTCCTCTTCCCTGTAAGGTAGACTGAAAGCGGGTAATTCAGCGTGGCATTAACCGTGAGCTCGTTAACAAGGTAAATGCTATTAAGAGGGATATTTATAGTTAGCTGCCCGTAAAAGAAAACAAAAAGACATCGTTGAACCTTGTCAGGCAGACACGCGGAGCATATATTACACACGAGGGGGTCGCGGGGGCAGTTAACTCACCCAGAACGGGAGCTCTTGTCCGCACAGCCTCTCCATCTCAGTCGTCCGTTAACCACCGAAGAGCCGTTTTATCCCCTTCAGCAAAGACCCGAGCCCCGTCTCTCTTTCCTTTTCTTTCTTGTCACAGGGCGGTCGCTTGACTGTCACATGCCACACTGGCGGGTTGTTTTTGCTTTTTGTTGTCTTTTTTCTGTGTCGGACGTTCTTTCTTCTCCTGACGGTGAGGTGCCGACCTGCAGTCGGGGGAAACGGTCGGCTCCTTCCGCTCTCCGCCGTCGGAACGAAAGGGAGAAGTCATTCGCAGGCAGCCAAGAATTATTTCAACAGGAGGCCGTCGCAGGGCGTCAGCTTACCAGGCCCCGCCCCCTCCGTCCGCTTCTAGCATGACTTGACAAAATTAGAGCCCTGGTTTTTATGCTGAGTCATCCCGTCGAGGGTTTAGAGGTAAGGAAAATCCTATTTAAAAGTAAGAGCTTTTTTTTTTTCTGGTAGTGAAATTCTGGTCAAAGTTGTCAATCAAACAGGTGGGCAGGGCCGTTCCTAGCTTTTTGCAGGGTCAGCTTGGGGGTTCCTAAATTATAAAACCTCCAATGTCGGTTTCACTCTGTTCAGTTTTTATAGTCTTATAAGATTAAAGCCTAATTTATACTTCTTAGGCTCCGTCAATACACAGACACGCAGAGCCCAGTCCGACCAGCTCTCCGGGGGGTGAGGGATACATCCCCAAATTTTTAACTATCTTTAAAAAAAACGACGTAGACCCTACAGATTAAGAAATGTCTGTGATTAGTCAGCTACTGACTCCATGACAGAAAAATAAGGTACAGTTGTTTGTGTTTTGTTAGTTTATTTGGCAAACTAACAAAAAAAGACCTAAGAGTCTTAAAAAAATAATCAAAGTTCCATGAGTACAAGTCATGGCTGGTTTGACTACATTAAACTATAACTACTATCTATTGAGATCGTCAATATACGTTACTGACATAAATGCGACATGTCATCATTAAGACATCTGCAAAATGATTGTTATGTGATCGTTTTTCTGATTAAATTAAACCCATTTCAACTTCATGAAGGAGAGGAGACAGAAAGTAACTCAGGGAATGTTGAGGTAAAACTGCTCCCAACCAAGTTTAGTTCCCAGAGTCAGTTATCATGATAACAGAGACCAGGTTTAGTTCCCAGAGTCAGTCATCATGGTAACAGAGACCAGGTTTAGTTCCCAGAGTCAGTTACCATGGTAGCAGAGACTAGGTTTAGTTCCCAGAGTCAGTCATCATGGTAACAGAGACCAGGTTTAGTTCACAGAGTCAGTTACCATGGTAACAGAGACCAGGTTTAGTTCCCAGAGTCAGTTACCATGGTAACAGAGACCAGGTTTAGTTCCCAGAGTCAGTTACCATGGTAACAGAGACCAGGTTTA
>JBAMYA010063878.1:0-27160 GCA_037176975.1 Arrhamphus sclerolepis | reverse complement strand
ATGCTACAGTAATATTATATCATGAAACTTGATTAGAATCATGCAGTTGTTGTAAAACAACAGCTAACAACAGTGATTCATGGACCACACACTTGTGAAATTTCATTCAAAACCCAAATATCCCTAACTTTCTGTGAGTAGTGTATTTCAGCGTCTGAGCTCGGAGACATGTGGCCTCAAAATCATTCTGAAAACTACGGTCAATGACACACAGGGTTTGTACATATTTGCAGACATAATGAGAAATAAAAATAAATAAAAATAATTAATAAAAATACCTCATATTGGACCAACATGTAACATGGTTGCCTTTATGGAGGAGAAAATTATTTCAGGACAGGAAATAAATCATAGCTCATGGATGGGCCATGGACTTCTGGAAATCAGTATTTCAGTAGAAATTAGACACAAGCCCACCCAAAACAATCCACCCTCTGGAATGGTCTAGTCAGACCTGAAACCCTACAGAGATGATGTGGAATAATCTCCAGAGTGTCGTTCAGACCAGATGTCCTACAGAGGAATGGTCCAGAACTCCTCCTGAACATTTAGCAGCACTGAGCCAGAGATGGTGGAGGAACTTGCTGAAGTCACTGC
This sequence comes from Arrhamphus sclerolepis, assembly GCA_037176975.1. Taxonomy (NCBI): domain Eukaryota; kingdom Metazoa; phylum Chordata; class Actinopteri; order Beloniformes; family Hemiramphidae; genus Arrhamphus; species Arrhamphus sclerolepis. The sequence goes on along the minus strand of JBAMYA010063878.1, from coordinate 26,563 downwards.
TGCTAAATCATTACCTTGTGGCAAATAAATGCAGGAAACAAGTTCATTCCACAGAAAAACCCACTGAAGGAGCAGTAACAGTGAGATCCATTACCACCAGTGACTTGAGCCTGTTACGAGAAAGGACAGCTACGGTGCAAAAGTGGATTTTGACAATGGAGCATTCTGGCTGTAAGCAGCTTATAAAATAATAATCCCATGTTTAGTTTATTTTAAGAACTGTTTCACATGGAATCCCACAGCGACCTCAAGGTTCACAATATCCAGCTTAATCCCATTAAACTGAAAACAATTATAAAAAAAACATGGACTAAAAACAAGCTTTTAAAGTAAATCTGGAGCATAGGTGATAAAGACCATGAAACATTTTGGAATGAAAACTGGGGTTCAGCGTGAAAGACCATCCAACGATATGATCAATCAGAAAAATGTTCATAAATACTGGCAAAAGACCATGACAGCCACATAGAATGTTTTCATTAATTTAAAAAAAATGAATAGCAAGGTCAAACCTTAAATCTGAAAATATCATACAATCTATGAATCAAGAGGCCAGTCAGGAATTCAACATTACGTATGTCACCAATTAACAGCCCCGACGTTTAATACGCAAAATCAACTTGGACCCCAGGTGTTTTAAAAGAACCAGGTGGCTATTCGCTGCAGGCCTTTATTTATTTGGTAAAGTTTTTTTGTATTATGAGTAGTCGAAAATGTAACATTTAAATACCATATTCCACCAATTATTTATTTATTTATTTATTTGTCCATTTATTTATTTGGGTCCATCTGGAACGCTCTGGCAGCTGTATCTTTAGGGTTCTGTTTTGTGTATTTTAGAACTCCAAGCTTAAACGTGGCATCATACTTTTTATTTTTCTTCCCTCTTATGTTATTGTTTATGTCCCTTTGTTGTCTCCTCCATGTTTACCTGTCCTCCAGTATGTTTAAATGCAATTCACTGTACTTGGCTGGACGTCTTAGTTGGTCGATTTAAGATTACGGTACATCTTTTTTTCTAACATTAGCTAGCTCTTTTATTTTGATGGAAAATGGAATTGCTGCACAGTTATTGTGGGTAACTGTTTACTTCTGCCAAAATAAGGTGAATAGCCTTGATTTTGGGTTTACCTCAATATAATGTAAATAATCGGCCGTAAATAACACAACTGCTTACTATCATACTTATTTTAATTGGGACATTTCACTCTGGACATAAAGAAATTAAATGTTAAGTACATGTTTCGAAGGCTGGGTGCAGAAGAGACTACCGGGCTCTCTCCGAGGGGAGGGGGAGGGAAGCAGGGATATGCCCGGCCAAGGCTCCGTCCAGCATGGACTAAAACACAGCACAGACAGTTCAGAAACAATTTTGAATGAGTTAAAAGGAATTTTAAATGGACAAAGTAGTTTTCAAGACTGCATATTGCTAGCAGATCTATTTTCTGACCTAGAGTGTGTCTCTGACTGGTTCTGAATGAGGGCTTTATAGCAGGCAGCCGCTCTCCCATGTTCCTGGTACTGCGTACCGCAGCTGAATCTTTTAGTACGCAGAACCAGACCGTACCAGCTTACCTTCTCACCTGGTGTCTGGCATGTGCACAGATTTATTTTAACATGTATGTGTGTGACTAGTAGTGGGGCAGTGGATCGTCATTGATCTGTGATCCAAACTGATCCGAAGTAATCCCTTTCCACAGTTCGGCACAAAGGTGATACGAAGATTTAAATGGGACTTGCTGGAATCATTAAACTCAACAAAATGGCCTATTTAACGCACATTAAAACAACGTTTTTTAAAAGCGTTAAAGTGGAACAAAACAGCATTTTAAATGCGCGTTAAACTGTGTCTTTAACACGCGTTAAAGCACGTCAAAACAGTGTTATTTACAGGCATCAAAGTGCATCAAAGATCTCCAGAAAAAAAATATTTTGTGTAGAACTTGATTTTGCAGTACATGACTGAGGTTATAAGCATTAATACCCCTAGAGACCTAACCAAGTTTTTCTTCTGCGGTCGTTTTAGGGCAATTGGACAACTTGGCACATATCAAAACACTGCTATTCTGAATAAACATGGTGCATGTATATGCAATTGTTGTTTGGGTCGTTTGATTTAGTGCCCATATAAACAGTGGATTCAGAATTAATAATTCCAAAAGTTTTTAATCTGATTAAGAAGTTTTGCCCATCTAAACAGGAGATAAGATGAAGGCTGTGCAACAAGTATCATGTCCTATATTTCACCTTAATTTTTATTTATTTATTTATTTTATGTAATTCAGTTGAGTCTTGAGATTAATGTTTTCTTTTTTTTATGGGCAAAAACCCAAACTCTTAAAAAACAAAACAATGTAGAGTTATTTTTTTTGCTGATCCGGAAATTGAGCCGATCTGTGACTCAAAGCTTTGATCCGATATGAACCGTGAGTTTTTTGATCCGTTGCACCCTTAGTGACTAGTGAACCCGCCTTTCACCCAAAGAAGCTGAGATGGACCCCAGCAGATCGCTGTGATCCTGAAAGCCTCTAAGGAGTCTATGCCAGAACTGGAAGAAGTTCAGTTAGTTCTTCCAGTTATGTTATCCTAAAGAAGATAACAGATGAAAGAGGTACAGATGAAGATAGCATGAAAAAAATAGATGTTTGAGACATTCTTGTAAAGTGTGATCATGTGCTGCTCTACAGGAAGGAGTTGAGAACGTCTTGCTTGTGTTTAGGGTTTTAAATGGTTTTGGTTAAGGTTTTAAATGTCTGAGCTTTTTCTTCTTACCGATACTTCTTTTAAAGCAGTATGATTGTCCAATCAGATGTTGTTTCCACAGTGACGGTTGTCCACCATCTTCTGCATCAGCTTACCTCCACAAATTAGAACTGGAAAAGGTCGACTGCGTCAGCTTTTTCACCAAGATTCTGATCTTTCTGCAAAACCTTTTCCACTGCAACACAGGAGGTTAACAGAGAACACAAGTTGTTTCACCAGCGGCTATGCATGATAAGAAACCTTTTCTTTGTGCACTGTAATCACTTTTGCAGCAGCTGCTCGTTACACAAACACCATTCTGAGTAGGAATAACCTGTTTCTCATTAGCACCAAGGAAAATGCCACCACTGGGCTTTGTTGATGTTTTATTCTGTCTTTAGCTAAAAGCTTCAGGCAAAAAGAAAATACCTGGCAGATTCCTGAAAATATGACGAACATGAAGGCTTTGAGAGACTCTTGGCCACTTTTATGGCAGCAAGTTTGCTGCAGAAACAACAAGAACATTTCTGTGGTGAGTTTAATAAAAGCTTGTCTCTGACTGAGATTAGCTTGGCTTTCATCAGCCAGCTGTTGCAACCCTCCCAGAGAAGCTTCATCAGGTCCGATCAGAAGCTTAGACCCGGCACCTCTTCATTTGTTTTCCATTAGAGCAATATTTCAGCCATACAACGCTGACGGACGGCTGCTATTGATGTCTTACATCTTTGAAGTGGAGTTGTGAATCTCTGCTGATCGCATTAACTCATTTCATTTTTATGGATTTCATTTCTTCTTCTTTCATTAAAGTAAATGCATTATTTAAGCCTTCATTTTGTTGTGGTAAAGATCTGCTGAAAATGCAACCGCTCCCTCAGAAGCATCTAATATCTGACTGGAGACAGTGGTTTGGGACCGCTGCAGTCCCCAAACATCCACAGTTTTCACACTCTGAAGTCGACTGCTCATGTCTACGTGATCAGATAAGGCAGAAATATGTTCTAGAAGTTCATTTTAACTTTAGTCTTCTAGCATCTGTTTGTTGCAATGTTTTACAAACATGGAAAAGATTCTGCTATGTGAAACTTGTAAAAATGACAAAAAGTAAAATAAAATAAAGCCAGTAACACTAAACTCATCTCAGTTCTGCTAACTATTAAGATCCAGTAACAGATTCAGACCCAGTCCAGTCCCTGTCCTGATATCTGTCCAGTGTGTCAGTCCAGTGTGTCAGTCCAGTCTCTTGTTCTGGACCATGATCCAGTCCTGGCTCTTGCTCCTAATCCTGATACAGTCTTGTCGCCTGCTCCTAAACACAATCCAGACCCATTTCCTGTTCTGGATCTCGAGCCAGTCTGGTCTCTCTGGCCCTCAGCAGCATCACCAGTAGTGACCTTCCACCACTGAAGTCTCTGGGGGTGGACATCCACAAGCTCACTGGCCATTTGTCCTGGTAGCAGCTGAACCTGCTGGTTCGTCCTGCCATGACCACCTCCAGGTTGCTCACACACAAAAAAAAACATTTTCTAGAACTTAGCTTTATGAACTTATTATTTTAACATCTAAACTCTATATTTTATAAGACTGAGAATCCTGAGGACGATAGTCCACACCAATAAATACAAAAACCTGATGAAGTCCTTTTAAAACCATCTCCAGTGGGACCAGGGCCTCAGGCTACAGCTGCCCCAATGATGACATTTCACATGACCTTTAAAGCAAGCGCCCCCAGCAGAAAATTGCCCGTGGTGGTTTTTACTGTTCAATTTCATGACTTTTCATGATTACCCACACCTTTTTTAAAGTTTCTTCACGGTCGTTGGCCAGAACTCAATAAAACTGTCAATGGCGAAGCTGTTAGGGGTGGAACAGTGATTGATATATTTCTGTCCTACAAGCCAGGACAAAGACATCACTGACAGACTCCAGTTGTGTGGCGTTAGCCCACTTCTTAAACTCAATCAAACATTACAGCTGGAAAATCACCCCCAAAGTCTCTCTGCTGGAGTGTGAACATTTTTACATTAATACCACTTTTTTGGGAGTATCTCTAAAGGCTGCTTTTCCTTTATAAAAATAGAAAAGGTACAAATGAAAGGACCACTTCATACAAGTCTCCCCCAAATGTCAAAGTGCTTCTCATCGCTCACCCCCAGAAATGAGAACTATTACGCAAATGTACCAAGATCACGATATCTGAGTCTTAAACCTCACAAGGCGCTGTGCCCTAACCTTGACCTAACCACCTACACCTCTTCCTCTGTCTCAACTCCGGGTCACTTTGGTCTCAGCCCTTAATGCCTTTCAAGGGTTTTAAACCTCCTGCATGGTGTCAATTCAGACAAATCGAAACCCAAAATCTGAGAACCAAAACCCAGATGTGACCTGTGGGCCTTCACTTTGACACCTGTGTGCTGAATTGGACAGTGGAGTTCCTCTACTGATCAGTAATTTCAGGCTTCAACAAGTCTGTATGGTAGACTCATAACCAGAGATGTTCCAGTGATGTCTTCTAGCCTTCATGTTCCTCATAGCTTCTTTTTCACCTGGTTTGTGTCTCTGGGGTTGTTGCGGCTGTCCTCTTCTAGGAAGAGCAGCTCCAGTTTGTCTGACTATGACCTGATGGACTTCTAAACACTAATTCTCCAGTTTTTTGACTGTGTCTTCAGTGATCTCCATTTAGGGAGCTATGGTATACTGACTCCAAACTATTGACTCCAGTTAGCTTTTGTTGAAGTAAATAGATTTTAAGAGGGTGTAGAAACATAACCAGTGTTAAGTTGAGGTCCCTTTAATAGTGTTTACATTTTTGTCCCAGTCTGTTGTATATTCTGCTCTAAAGAATGAGGAAGATAATGGATTATGTTCAGCAAATAAAAATGCAAATAAACTGCTTCATCCATGTTTCATACTGCTGTTATCTGCTCAGGGAAAATAACCGAAGCTATTTTCATCACTGCAGTTACTGTTCACTCATGTTTTTACTGCATTAGCAGTTCTCTGCCACATTCCACCAAACTTATGGGCCTTTAAGGTGCACTAGACCTGCGTGGAAGTGGAAACAAGCTGCCGTCAAAAGGGTTATTGGCCCAGAGGGTAACGGAGCAGCTGGTGTTGTGTTTCCAGGTCTTCATTTCTGCTCATTCCCGTTTCCACAAACCCCTCTGCCTTCTCTTTCATCCCCTCACTCATCCGACCTCCTGCCAGTCTCACATTAAAGCAACTTTCTTCAGGCCATCTGAATTAGCCGTGGGCATCACAGGAAACGGCGGCAGCACCTCTGTGAGCTGCTGATATGCAATTCTCACGCAGATATGAAGCATAGAGGTAATGAGGAGAATCTGCCCTCCAAACAGAAATAAATCGCTGCTTTAAACGTCTGAGGCTTCTCTGTCGAGGTTTTTGTATGCCTTTTCTTTGAAGCTCATGAATAATGTGATCAAGTTAATATTCTTCTGGCTGACTTATGAGGAGCGAAAGGAAAGAGCAGAGGAGGAGTGAGGATTCTAAGGAATATTTGATGATATTAAAGCTAACATTGTCTCTTTTATTCCTCATATCCTCCCAACAAAAGGAAGAAAGTTGTGTGAAACTCAGTCAGCTGGCAGAGAGAATATATTATTCTGTTCTGAATTCAGATCGACAGCTTGAAAACAAAAGTCCTCTTCAGTCTGTTTGTACGTTAGTGGATACTTCTCAAACGGGTGGTTGGATGACGGGCTTTGTCACGTCTAAAAGTCACCGTGAAAAAAGTTACCATCGTGATATTCAATTTCTTACCCTTACCACAAAATTGAGACTTTTGTAATAAATTCACAATATATGTTCTTGCAAAATCAAAACTTAACTTTTTTTTTTTTTTGTAAAAAAAAAAATTTGGAACGATTTTGAAAATTAAAAAAAAGAAAGAAAAAAAATTATGGTAAAATCACAAATGCCACAAAATTGTGGCTTTTTAACTTAAATTTTTTTTTTTTTTTTGTTGTAAAATATAAACTTTTTGCAATATTTTGAAATAAAATGCAACAAGTCTTGTATGATTTCAACATTTCGTCCTAAAATCACAGAGTTTAACAAAAATGAGCATCTTATTGTTTTAAAATCTATTTCAATATTTTCTAAATCATGACTTTTTGACATAAAGCAGCTGCTCTCCACCTCAGTTATTCCATTTTCCATGTCAGTCCTGAATCAAACGATCAGTCGTATTGAAATTTCCTCAGAAATCCAATCCAACTTTATTTGTTAAGCACTTTAAAAACAACAGCAGCTGCCCAAAGTGCTGAACAGACTAATAAACAAAACATAAGTAAAAGACAAAACAGTCCAAAAAGACACAAGATGTTTAAAATAGTAAAATAAATTAAATAAATTAAAACACAATAAAAGACATAAAACATGAGTAACAGTAACAGTCATGGAAACGAGACAATAAAATAAGACTAAAATAAAGGATAAAATAAAACAAAGTCCAATGTCTTGCTGCGCGTCAAAGGCCAAGGAGAAGAGATGGGTTTTGACAAGGGATTTAAAATCAGACAGAGAGGAGGCTTGTCTGATGTGCTGAGGCAGATCGTTCCATAATTTTGGGGCTGCAACAGCAAATGCACCATCCCCTCTGAGCTTCCGCTTAGTTTTAGGTCCACTCAGGAGCAGCTGATCAGCTGACCTGAGACAGGGACTGGGTGTGTAAGGGTGTAGAAGCTCAGATAGGTACAGTGGGGAAAGACCATTCAGGGACTTAAAGCAAATAAAAGAATTTTAAAATGACTCCTAAAATGAACGGGCAGCCAGTGGAGTGAGACTAAAACGGGGGTAATGTGCTTGTGTTTGCGTGTGCTGGTTAAAAGACACGCAGCGGCATTTTGGACCATCTGAAGACGGGAGATGTAGGACGCATTTACCTCCACATAAAAGGCGTTAAAACAATCCAGCCAAGTTGTGACAAAGGCATGGATCACAATCTCAAACTGTTTCTTAGAGAGAATCGGCTTTATTTTAGCGAGTTACCTCAAATGATAAAAACTAGATTTAACAACCACCCTGATCTGGCTGTCGAACTTAAGGTCTGTGTCCACTCTGACTCCTAGGTTAGAGATGACTGGTTTAATATGCTGGCCCAAAGAGCCCAGCTCAGAGAGGACTGTTCCAGAGGTGCCACCAAAAACCATGACCTCAGTTTTCTTTCATTAAAATTGATAAAGTTTAGAGCCATCCAGGCCTTAATGTCGTCAAGACTCTTAGCTAGAGCAGTGACTGAATCTTTTCTTTTAAGGGTGACATAAATTTGACTGTCATCTGCGTAACAGTGGTACTGAATCCCATGCTTCCTAAGTATGGTACCAAGTGGGAGCAAATATAAAGAAAATAAAAGAGGGAATAAGACCGATTATAATCTGTCAGAAAAGCCATTAGTTGACTGTAGATTATTTTCTCAAGAATTGTTAATAACTGCAAGAAAAGAAAGTACCAATAGTGCAAAAAACCTCTTTAAACAGTCGAGGAGGGACAGCATCATTTGGAGAACCTGAGGGCTTCATATGAACAATCTCCTCCAAACAATACAAAGTCACAGGTTTGAACTGGTTGAAGACAGCCAAGCAGGTGACAGAAACTGAGGGGTCACAAGCAGGGGGTGAGATGAGAGCCCTAGCAGAAGAGACTTTATCAATGAAAAAGTCAAGACATTTTTCACAAGTTGCAGATGAGGTCTCCATACAGACAGTTAGCTGAATCAATTGTTTTAAACAAAACACGAGAAATGTTCTAGCTATAGATTTATGATGTCTTTGCATGCTCATGCTGGCCAGATAGAATGAAGTGGATGAAGAATTTAGCCCACACACCTTGAGTTTGACACCCCTGACTTAAGACACATGTTTATTAATAGAACTAAACATTTCACATCAACATTCAACTTTTATGAAGGTGACTGGCCTTTTGGAGTTGATGAATTTTTCAGCCCGCAAGAAGATTCTGAGTTTATGAAGTTAGCATTGATCTTGATTGCAGGACAATTCTGAGCTGAACCTAGGATCCCACCAAGGTACTGTCATTCTTCTTAATAACCACTTCTGCTCCAAAAGACATCGACAGACATGATTTTCTAACCGCTAAGTGAAAATGGATTGAGCTGCTGGGAAAAACCAGAAGAGCTCCAATTAAATCTCAACTCTGCAGGAAATCTTTTTAGCTTCTTACCTCGTTTTGTTTCTTTTCTCACTCTGATTGCTGAGGCGTCTGACATGTTCTTTCTTCTCATTTATCTCTCGTTAAATCCTTATTTAATGTAACTCAAAGAAGTGTTTCATTATGAAGAAGAAATGCTGCGTTTTGTCCTCAAACTGAGTGTGAAGAATACAGATAAAAACACATTGAATAAACTGATGAGTTGAATAGGAGACATAAATAGTGCAGCTTTCTTTTATAAATGATGAGATAACATTTACTTTCTTCATTAAAACAATCACTTGAGATTTACACTTATTGATTATTAAAAACTTGTGTCAAACTCGAGGCCCACAGGCCACATTTGCTCCATCGCTTGTTTTTTTCTGGACAGAATGCAAATAAAATCACATCCTTAGAACAAGAAAATGTCAACTGTCACATTTTCATTGGTTGTATTTATTGTAGTTTAGAACTGCATTTCCTCTTCAAACAGAGACAATTTTCAAACTCCTTCCCCATCACACTTATTCCAAAAAAAAGGACTGTAGATATTTTTTGTTTTTTCCATGATAAACATCACTTTCTTTCCACTTTTGTCGCTCCCTCCTCCTGTTAGTCTCGCACACATTGATAATGTGTTCACTCTGTGCTCGACTCGTTTTAGGCTGTTTGTGCTATACTTCTTAAGTGTGACACGGTATATAAATCGCAGTCATGTGAAACTCAATACCAACCCAATAACACAAAGTTTCAAATATTCATTGTAATTTTATGGTGCTCTGAAGCACATAAACATAAAATAGTAAAGCATCCAGCTCAAGTAATTACAGAAGTACTATCATATCACATTTTCAGTTCTCGCTGTGCAGTCACTTAAACTCCTGTGAACGTGGGCTTCCAGGAGAATATGACCATATAAGGAAACTCTGCCCTCTCTGAGCCAATGTCAGAAAGCCAATGGCAGAAAAAAAAACCAAATCATCATGGTAGTACCCAAAATCACCATGTTAGGACCCAGCATCATTAAAACTCTGAAAATCTTGAAAACTAACTTTACTTTGCTTTTATGAGCCTCTTTTCTCGTATAAGATAATAACTCTAATAACCTAACATAACAGTGTAGCTCAGTCAGAAAAGAAGGAATCGAGAATAAGACTTGAGCGCCAACTAAGTCTTCAGCTACCTGGAAAGCAGATTTACTTTATCACCTTTGAGTTCCTTGTGTGCCAAAGAAAGAAATTACTTTTACTCCACACTGAAAACAGTTTCTAATTCCTAACTGCTGAGACTGTTGTGCTTTTGGGAGCTTCAAACAGGTTGAAGCCTTTGAGTTTGTGAGTGTTAATGGTTTTAGAGAAGAAATGCAAAGACAAAAACAAAAGATAAGATTTGTTGATATCCTATCGCTCGTTTTTCCCATTGTGCTCTCTGTGGGATTTTTTCTGGTTACATAACTCATTTTTCATTCCCTCCCTCCCTCCCACTCAACTCATCTGCTTAATTCAAGAGCGATTTTAATAAGATGTGTCGCTGTCTACACCATTCATATTATTTCTGCATTGGTAAATAACCAACTTCTCCTCTTCACAAGATAAAACAGCCTCAGCTTGAATAGAATTAAATTGGGGTAAAGCAAAGAGCACACTCAGAAGAAGATATCGGTGTGAGAAAAGGAACACAATAAGATAAGAACAAAAATGATTTCCTAAAGGGCTGTGATCCAGCTGCAGACAAAAACAGGGCTTTCCTCATCTCTCTCAATGTAGCTTTTTTTTTTTTCCTCTCAACTTTCTGTCTGGTACCTCCATGACCGAAGGCATGTCAGCATTGAGGTGCTTTGGGGAACACTCAGACTTCCATAAGCGGTTCTGTTCCAGTTATGCATGGCTCTCTGCAGTTTCATTAAACAGCTCCACAGAGAGTCCTTTGGATGGAATTGGTTGGTTTTGGTCCAGACATGAACTGTCAGAATTGACATAACAGGTGTCATTCAGGCTGTAGACACCTCTCAGGAGATCAGACCTCCTCCACTTTGATGCAGTAAGGTCAGCAGTTTAATGCTTGTATTTCCTATGAAAGCTAAAATATCATTTCACTTTTTTATGTCTCAGTTCAACTTGACAGTTGAAGCATTTTCGGCAGTCATGGACCTGGTAGTATCTACTGACGTGGGGAAACTACCACTCCGTACTACCTGGTGGCAGTAGAGTGCCACTCTGTTGATCAACCACCAATAAATAGTAGACATGAAAGAAGAAAAAAAAAAAAAAAAACACAAAACACCTTCTGTTCTTGGGTCCTAAATGTAAATGATATACATTAAGTGATTTTTTAAGACACTATTTATGTCTCCCAAATATTTTAAACTGAAAAGATGGTGGACTTGGTACGATCCAAAAATATTAATGAAGGAGGAGTCCTGAGTATGTCTGTGGGCCTGCTCATGGTGGGACGTGCCCAAAACATTTGCCTAGAAAGGCGTTCCAACTGAACCAGGGGCCTGTATCACAAAGCTAGATTTTGCTTTAACAAGGTAACTTCAGGGTTAATCCTGGGTTTCCGTATCACAAAACTGGGTAATTACTTATCAGGGTACATCAATGGGGTAACACACGCTGAATGGCTAACCTGCTCCATAGCAGGGTAACTCAGGTATGAATCCAATCCTATCAAAAGCTCCACCCACTGACCAATCAGCTTTATGGGGAAAATGACATGCTCTCCCAAACAGCGTAGTGGCATATTATTACAGTCATTGGGCAGCACACATACATCTTGCAGACGTCGGCCAGATGTAAAAAGTTTTCTTGGCAAGACGTCACATGGAGAGCTCATTGGCAAGACATCACCCACATGTCAGCCCATAATTGAAGAATACAGTGGGGTGACATTTGAATGCTAATGTACTAGGAAGTGGCTGTAGCTCAAGAGGTTGCGAATTACAAAGTGGCAGGTTTGCTTCCAGGCCCTGCAGTTACATCTTGCTTTCGTAAACTGTTATAGTTTAAGTTTACAAGCATCAGCCCACTACTTTCTACCACAGCTCAATATCTACATTGATTTTGTTCATTTCATTTCATTCATTGTGATATTCCCATTGGGATGAGTAAAGTATCCATCCATTTTCAGGCCACTGACTTGGAATTTGGATATGATTTAACAGTGGCCAAGGCTTCAAGCTTTATTCCAAGCCTGACGTTATATTTGAAGGACCAACTTACTGGATGCAATGATATTTTTGTTTATTTTTTATTTTTTGTTCCCATGTCCTTGACACCCCCAAGGGATTGCATCTGGGGAAGATGACTTAATGACCAATTGTCATACATTCGATTCATTAGTACACCACATTGATTTTATGGGATTCACAGCTGTGATCAGATCAGATGTATGTGTAATCTACACATTCATGCTGTCCGTTATGTGTTGCCAGGCATTTTGTCTCCTTCTGGCAGTGGCAACAGTGTTAAATTTCTCGCACAAGTTGTCTTTTTCTTCTTTGTATTTTATCTGTATGAGTCGCTTCTTTTGGCTGTGAAGTAAGCCATTCTCGCTTTCCCTCCTATGACGCTCATGATTGTGATTGGTCTGCTACTTTGGAACCTGCCCTTTAAACATGCACGTTCACAAGTCTTGATAAGATAACCTTGAGTTGAGTTACCGAGTTGATAGACAGCATCATATTATCGATTACCGTGATTGGGGTTTGTTAGGGTTGAACTAGATAGGTTTGACTAACCCTGGAAAAGTTAACCCTGCTTCGTGATTCAGGCCCCAGCTCAGTGACTCTCGTCCACATGTCAAACGTGAGGCCTGCACGCCATTTCCATGACATTTTCTGCCAAAAAAGTATGCCGCTTAATAGCATACATTGAAATTCACAATTCTTAGACATAAAATAATAATTTTATGTCAAAAACATCACAGCATCACCATGGTAGGACCTGCAGAAGGAGAATGGAGACTACAGAAAAAAGTCTCTCTCCTCTGTGATGCATTGTGTCAATATGGGCTAACCTCCGAGGAATGTTTCCAACACCTTGTTGAATCTATGACACCAAGAATTAAGGAGGTTCTGAAGGACAAAAGAAGTCCAGTCTGGTACTGGAGATGTGGAGCCAATGAAGTGGGTGGCAAGTGTATCAAAATGCCAAAATCTCAAATCTCTCTTTTACCTCTCCCTCATATTTTATCTCTGACAGGTTACAGGACACCAACAAAGATGTCTGAACATTCAAAATGTGATCACTTATGTCTCTTTCAGTGTGATGAAGCAGTCTGCCTCTACCAGCTGTGAACAGTTTCTAACTTCCCCTACATCAGTGAGGACCATACGCCCATGTTGCTAGTCAGTTACATCATCACCCTCTCCCTTTCTCTTTGACTCTTCATCTTATCTTTGTTCTTATTCCTCTCTCTCTACACACACACAAACACACACACTGTCCTCAGTTCATATTGATGACTGAGGCGTTATAACAGAGGTGAAACGGCTGAGTTGTTGCCAGCATTTATCCTCTGGCTCATCATTGGTGGGTGGGGATTGTTTGTGAGTGTGAATGGCCGTCTTTGCCAGATCCAGCTTGTGTGCAGGCTGTGATGCTGATTTGTGTTTGCATCTGTAGACGTACCTGAAGAGACTAATGGTAATTAGCAGTATTGACAACATCAGGCAATTAGCTGCTACGCCCCGAGCACTGAAGGAAAATCCAGAGGAGCTATTTGTCTTCTCAAGGCCAAGCTGGCACAGAGAAAATAAAGATGAAACACATCCTTGTCATTACAGAGAGTAGCAAACATTTACAGAGAAAACACACACATTTATACAGGTGTGGAAACAAGGAAGTATATCTACGTCCTCTTCATACTCTCACATGTCCTTAGCAGGAAAAAAAGACCAAATAGCATCCCGTGATTCTCATGGCAGGTAGAATCACCTTGAGAAGTAATTACCACCAAAACTCTGCTTTGGTCTCATCTGTTCAGATAACTTTGTTCCAGAAGTCTGCTGGTTTGTTCAGATGCAATTTAGTCCTAACCCTAATTCTGCCATCGTGAACTCTATCATTCAGCAAGGCCTGTTGGCTCTGAGATGAATGTTATGTTTTGTATTTAATAGGGTAAATCTGGGGTATGTCCACTCCAGTGAAGACTGATAATTGTCTTAGATATTTTCTACAAGTAAAACAATTTTCTCACAAGAAAACATTGAAACAAATATAGTTTAGAAGCCTTTCAAAGCCTTGATTTGCAGGAAGAGCTCCTCTAAGATTACTGCTGATGTCTTTACCTCTCGGCATTGGGTTAACATGTGCTTGAACAAGATGTAGGCAACTTCACCTGCAAACTCCCATGAAAGTGGTGTCTTCTGTGTTCTGGTTAGTCCATCCCTTCATCCCATCCATTCATCCAACTATTCACACCCAGATGTCATAAGTGAGAAATCAATCTATGGAGACCAAAACTGTTTTTGTACAAGAAAGTAAATATATTCAGTGCAGCCTCTAGTGGTCAGTAGAAGACTACAACCTCTAGTGGTTGGTAGAGGAATCAAGTTACATTCAGAGACTCTAGTGCCACCTCTGGAAACCACAGACTTTTTTTTCCTGATATTTTTCTTTTTTTTTTTGTATGTACACAATAACACCTTATTCCCAACTTAATGCATAATAAGTTTAATATTATGTAATGTCCTTTTTTCACATAACTGTACATTTTAACTTCTCTTGATTGAAAGTGTATTTGCTATTTTGAAGTCGACAAAGCCAAAAACTTCCACTGTTGAAGGCGAGAAACAGCAGTCACAAAATGGACTTTTGTCAGGGGTCAAAGTGGAACAAAAGAAAATAAACATCAGCAACCACAGTTTTTACACGTCCACCTCCAGCACTGCAGATGACTGCCCTTTTAAAGGTCAGCCAGTATTTTTCCAAACTTTTATCTGTCAAACAAAGGTAGTGAATTTTTATTTGTGCTTGTGGATTCCCTGTCTGGATGTGTGTGTGTAAAGGCCAGTTCAGCAGCGAGATGTTCCTTAGAGAGCTAACCTTTCCTGCTACAGAAGACAGAAACACTTCGATGGGCTGAGGAGGGAATCCCCATGGAGATGGACGCAGAACCACAAACACATGAATGAATGGAGGTAGAAACAGAGAAGCTGAATTTATCCTAGAAGATAAATTATAATAATACAAAAAAATTATCTGGCCCGCAAGAGTGCGCAAAGGCAATAGTCTACTTCGAACTGGAATACAGTGGGGCAAAGAAGTATTTATTCAGCTACCAATTGTGCAAGTTCTCCCACTTAAAAAGATGATGGAGGCCTGTAATTTTCATCATAGGTATACCTCAACTATGAGACACAAAATGAGAAAAAGAAATCCAGAAAATCACATTGTCTTATTTTTAAAGAATTTATTTGCAAATCATGGTGTAAAATAAGTATTTGGTCAATAACAAAAGTTCATCTCAATACTTTGTGAAAACCTTGTGAAGACTTCCAGAAAACGTTTGACCTCTGTAATTGCCAACAAAGGGTATATAACAGACTTTTGCTGATATCTTGGCCCATTCCTCCATGCAGATCTCCTCTACAGCAGTGATCTTTTGGGGCTGTCGCTCAGCAACACGGATTTTCAACTAATTTCAAAGATTTTCTATAGGGTTGAGATCTGGAGACTGGCTAGGCCACTCCAGGACCTTCAAATGCTTCTTATGAAGCCACTCCTTTGTTACCTGGGTGGTGTGTTTGGGATCATTGTCATGCTGAAAGACCCAGCCATGTTTCAACTTCAATGCCCTTGGTGATGGAAGGAGGTTTTTATTCAAAATGTGACCATACATGGCTCCATTCATTCTTTCCTTTACACAGATCAGTCGTCCTGGTCCCTTTGCAGAAAAACAGCCCCAAAGCATGATGTTTCCACCCCCAATCTTCACAGTAGGTATGGTGTTCAGCTCTTTGGTCTTGGCCATAGTGGAGTTTGGAGCGTGACTATTTGAGGTTGTGCACAAGTGTCTTTTATACGGATAACCAGTTCAAACAGGTGCCATTAATACAGGTAATGAGTGGAGGACAGAGGAGGTTCTTACAGAAGAAGTTACAGGTCTGTGAGAGCCAGAAATCTTGCTTGTTTGTAAGTGACCAAATACTTATTTTCCACCATGATTTGTAAATAAATTCTTTAAAAATCAGACAAGGTGATTTTCTGGATTTTTTTTTTTCATTTTGTCTCGCATAGTTTAGTACCTATGATGAAAATTACAGGACTCTCTCTTCTTTTCAAGTGGGAGAACTTGCACAATTGGTGGCTGACTAAATACTTTTTTGCCCCATTGTATATCTAAAAACATTTCAATGTGACTGCCCATTTGATTGAGTACTGACCAAGGTGGACAGCAGCTGGTTTATGTCAAAAAGTCATGATTTAGCAAAAGACAACAACATAGATAGCAACGAAATGTTTTTTTTCAAAACCTGCAATTTTTGTAACTTAGTTTTATTATGAGAAATAAATTGTGACTGTAAGAAAAAGTTAAATTATACAAAATGTGTTGCATTTTACATCAAAATTTTGCAAAATGTTTATATTTTCCAACAAATAAAATTGCAATTTTAACTTAAAATGTCACAATTTTGTACATGTATGATTGTAGCCAAACAACTCTGTTTTTTAAGAAAAAAAAGTTTTGCACTTTAAAATTTTGCAGTATTAAAACAAATTTTCTTTGTCTAAATTGGGAGAATTTGTGCTTGAGCATCTCACACCTTCATGTATTCTTTTTAACTTTCATGCAACATTGTGCAGGAAACTGCTTGAATCTTATCTTGTTCATTCGTTCACTGAATATGCTGTATACCTCAGCATTTTAATGTATTTTTCTAGGAGTTATGCTATATGGACATCTGCCCAGATATCCAACAGGCAATGTGTCTCCTCAGAGCTCCAAGGTAACCCACAGCTCATCTCTAGCGTTGGCTACACGACTTTGTGTGTTGTGTAGCTGAAATATGCAAACATCATTTCCCATAATGCTTGACAAGGATGGGAGCCTGTCAAAGCCAAAAAGGTCTGCTTTTTGCATCTGGGTCAGATTGAGGTGGCTCTGCTTTCACATCTGAAATGAACCCTATCAGAGTTAATTTGGAACTGCTCCGAGACCATCTCTTCAGCTTGGTCTCAGTTTTCTTATTTGGTCCACACTAGAGTTTGAATACTTGTATTCACACCTGCCCAACAGGTCTGAACCAGGGGAGGAAACAAATTTGAGTTTAAGTGAACTAATCAAGGCAGATATAAATATCCCGCCAGTTTATAGCCTGAATAGGACCCAAATATCTTGAAGATATTGAGAACCACAGGGAGAGAGGGAGCTGGGTTAGACATGTATAAAAGGAGGTTGTCGGCATACATGGAAAGTTTACCAGCTTGACTTTTCCAGCTCGGGTGATGCCCTCAAACCCACTCACCTGACCCCTACAGATGGCCAGAGCCTCAATAGCTAGACCCTGTCTGTCCTCGATAAAGGAGAAGTGGGGTAGACTGGAGTTCATTTGTGTGGACTGAGGCTACTGGGCTGGCATGAAGCAGTTTTACTCAGGATATCAATTCTGAGTTAAAACCGAATTTCTGCAAAATGGAAAAAAGAAAGCTCCACTCCACCCTGTCAAATGCATTCTCCACATCTGGTGAGATAATCACTGCTGAAGTGCTTGAACTGGGAAAACTGCTGATATTTATGAGACTCCTCCTGTTATGGAATGAGTGTCTTAAAAGCAGGAATCTCATTTGATCAGTTATTATTATACTGAATAGGACCCGTTGAAGGTGTTGAACTCAAATTTTTGATTGGAGCTTTAGGTCAACATTGAGAAGGGAAATGGGCCTTTAGATACCGCATATAAGAGGCTCCTCATCACTCTTAAGGAGAAGTGAAATTGAGGCTTCCAACAGGATGGGAGGTAAGCAGCACTCAATAAAAGATTTGTTGTACATTCTCTGGAGGGCTGGTACAATGGTGGCAGAAAATAGCCTAAAAACTCAACAGTAAACCCATCAGGGCCTGGAGTTTTACTGTTCTGAAGAGACATAATTGCCTCCTGTACTTCCTTGATAGGAATGGATTTCCTAACTCTCTATACAACTCTTCATTTATTTTAAAGAAATAAATGATCAATCTAATCTAGAGGATTATCTCCATCCCAAACATCTGGGAGACACTGAATAGAGTACAAAGAACAAAATCTGAGGTTATGTCACCTGACGTAAAAAATATGTTGTTTAGCCAGGAATAAGTGTTTCTGTGTTTTGCTTGTGGATAATAGTTCAAATTTGGACCGAAGCTGAAGGCGTTCTTTATAAAGAACAGGGTTAGGTGCTGAGGCATACAAATTGTCAATTCTAAATATTTAAATATTTCTTCGGTGAGAGCCTCTGAGTCTTTTGTAGGGTTGAGACATATGATACAGATGTCTGTGTGTGTGTGTGGGAGGGGGAGGTGTGTGTGGTACTTGCCTGAATGAATCACTGATAATAAAATAAAAAGATTATCAAAGAGAAAGAAATCTATCCAAGAGGATGAATGGTGTATGTGTGAAATAAAAGGAAAAAGTTTGATCTGACTGGGATTTAGTTCTCAACGGGTCAAATAAACCAAAGCTGATTTTATATGTATCAAGGACATTAGCTGACTTGGATACCACGTGAGGATTAATGGAAGACCTATCTAAGGAGGAGTTTTGAATTAAATTGAAATTGCCGCCAATAATTAAATAGTGGTCGTCAACTTTAGGAAGTGAGAAGAAGAAGCTTGTAATGAATTTGTCATCATCCCATGTAGGTGCATAAACACAGGCCATAACAAGAGGTATGCCACATAATCTATCAGAAATAATTACAAAACAAACATCTGGCACTTCAATGGGTTTAATAAATCCAACGGTCAGTATTTACTTCAAATAATTCAAATAAAGAATCGATCCCACTTAATAAACGACATCAGAACAGCATGTGACACAGCATTTGGAGCGAACAAAAAACCGAGGTCTCACCAAAACCACATTAACATGTTCACCATTATAACCAGAACAGAAGTGATTGTAGTAACATCACATATGGCATCCACACTGTACAATTAAGAGATAAACAGAGTCCCCGACTTGATGGAGCAAAATACAAGAAGTCAATGTCAATTGCTCCTTTGGCATGATAAGACTGAACAGAGACCGTGCACTTACCTGTTTCCATGGATACCAATATGCTTGCTGAAGATTTCAATGAATCAGTAGATCTATGGGGCAGCATACAGTGGACTCATCCAGACAAGGCAGGGAGAGACCTACAGGTGTGGATGTTTCACCACACATGTGGTTTAGCTCCAACTCCAACCCCACGACAGTAAGCTAACTGCAGTAGGTCCTGGAAGGTGCTTGTTTGCTAACTTACCAACAGAGGATCAAAGGAGAAGGTATTAACTTTTGTGCACAAATGTCAGGCCATGCACAGGCCACACACAGAGTCCTGAAGTCACCTCCAGAGTGTGACTGATTGATTTTCAATGTGCTTCATATACCTGGAAGCTAACTGCTGACAAACAACAATGTAACTGTGTTGTGTAGTAAAAGCTGCTTCAGTTGATGGTTTAGAATGTAATAAGTCCTTTCAAGCACATCAAGTAATAAGTGATCAGGAGAAAACCACATGGACGAGGCTGTTCTGCTGGATTCAGGACCCATTTACATGTGTACATGATTTACAATTGCAGCTTTAGAGGGTTTATGAAGACCAAGCGGACCCCTTGAATGGGTCCAGGATTGAGGAATTTCAGGACAAAGTGTAAAAACAAAATGTTATCACAAAACAAAAATAAGTAAAGAAAATATAAAGCCCTAGGCCTATCTGAGACATTTAAATGTTTCAGGTGTTTAACAGTATGTTCTGGATTATTGATATTTTCTTTGAGCTTTTGCTATTTTCATAGTTTTTATGTATTTAATTTTCTTTTTAGTTTGGAGGTTCCTGTCATCATCTCAGTTCAGGTATTCAGAGGACAGAAGAGTAACTAGATGGTCCTCTGTGAGTCCATTATCAGCCCCAGTTCTGGCCAGCACTCACATGTAAAGCGTGAAGCTCTCAGGGATCATTGTCATGCAGAGAAAGACTGCATTTATCATTTACATGCAATGTAGCAAGCATGCTGGGAGTTTGAGGAGACAGCTGGCAGCATGTTACCAAATGTGATTACACACTGGAATGCTGCGTGAGGAGGTGCTGGGAACCACAGTCATGGACTGAAGTTAGAGTTAGTCTTAGATTTAACCCAACCTCAGATGATCAACAACATATAACTGTTTCCACCATGCTATTATTTATTGAATAAAAATTAAGTCAAAAAGGAAAAAGAGGAATAAATAATAATGCGGGCAGTAACAATAGGATTTAAGAGTTTTAGCTAGGTGCTGCTGAACATCAGACCTCCATGATCTGATCATCAACAGATGTGTGGACATCTCTAAAAACAGATGTTCAATTTGCTCGACTGGAATGTTCAGGTGTGTGTTAAGAAAAAAAAAGACAATTGTGTATTAAGAAAAAAAAAAGTTACATCTCTCAATGATCCTGCAAGACTCATTGATAAAGTCAGAAAAGAGATGAGGCCAAGGTAGAGCCCAGAACCACGTATTGAGGAAACAGGCAGAAACAGCTCAGAGTCATGATTATAGACCATGAACTCCAGAGTAGTCTGCAGACAAATGTGAGGTTATTGCCTGCAGGTGATAATTGGCTGAAACTGGGTCACATGGCAGGGCAAAATAATCCAAACACAGCAGCCGATCTGCATCTGAGTGGATGAAACAGAAAACAGTGACTGTTTTGGAATGTTCTAGTCCAGTGTTTTTCAACCCTGGTCTGCAAGGCACATTGTCCTGCATGTTTTAGATGTTTCCCTGCTCAGTCACATCTGATTGGATGGCCATCAGCTGGTCTTCAAGGTCTGCACAAGTCTGTCAATGAGCCACTAATTAGAGCCAGGTGTGCTTGAGCAGGGGAACATCTAATACATGCAGGACGCCGTTCCTTGAGGACCAGGGTTGAAAAAACACTGTTCTAGTCAAAGATGGGATCTTTAAAGAGCTGTGGATAAGTGAAAACCTCAGTAAACTGAAACGGAATTCCTCCACAACCATTTAAGGAAACCATAGGACTTCAGTTCATGCTGCCAATGCTTCTTCAAGCTGTTGAATCATGGGAGTACTTAATGACGGCTATTATTATTGTTATTTTCTGGCTATCAAAGCCAGGTAGTTATTCTCATGTAAAGTTATTTTCCTTCGGCTTTTAAAGCAAAGTGCAATGACAAGGAAGTTGGACATTTATGTGACATTTATGTCTGAGGTTTTAATAATTGCTAAGTGACTGAAGAATAAATAAAAAAATAAAGTTAAGAGAAGTGCAGCTGCAAACTTAATTTACAAGCCTTCTGAAAGTTAAAATGTACTGTTAACAGGAAACCACCCACAGGTTCTGTGTTTAGGTGTGAACCAGTTTACAGACACTGAAACTGCTGATATTGTTTCAGTGTTTGTCAAACTTCAGAGCTTCCTCAACAACGCTTTCTTATCTTTCTTTGATTAATGCAAAACAGATGAACATCACAACCCAACGAGTGAGGAGCTTCCTCTGGCAACTATCATACATGCTGACATCATCAGCATACAGTTTAACAATAAAGTCAATACAATGATGTAGAAAACCTGATTTCCAGAATTTTTGTGAAATTTTCTTGAACAGATGTAAGAATAAAATATTTTGTAGAATATACAGCTCAAGGCCTTTCTGGAAGATTATTAGGAAAGAGTGCAGGGATTTAGTATAGGCCACTTTAGAAACTATATACTATACTATTAGTGCATATAGATTCTCTTAAAATGTAATATACACTGTCTGAACAACTGTAAAATCTTCAGTATGCAAAATAAATAAAACAAACAACAACAGAGCAACCCAGATGGTATACTTTTCCTGTCCTTGCATCTCCAACATTCCACGTGCTTCCCTTTCATCTCGACACACATCTACCTGCTGCCAACTTTCGCTGTCATCTGCGAACATCATAGTCCATAAGAACTCCTCTCTGACCTCATCTGTCATTCTTTCCATCACCATGACAACAAGATGGGGTTCAGGGCCCTCGTCCACGTCCCACTTCCACCTGAAACTTTTCTGTTACTCCTGCTTCACATCCTTCACTGCATCGTTCTTCCCTCTGTTTTTTCTTGTTCTTGACAATAGCGGACTTTAAAAGAATGAAAGCTTTTTTATTATGTCAACACAGTATACATGATTTATTTTGTAAATGAAGAGGATCAATATTTCACTGAAACTGGACAATGATGCAGTTTTTTTAATTTTTATTTACACTTCTAGTATGCATCATTTAAATGTCTCCTTTTTCTTTATGTTCGATATGCTTTTATGCTTTATACATTGTCTCATTATTTTAATTATGATATCTTTTTAGTTGATTGTAAAGCACTTTAGTCACCTCTGTTGCTTTTAAATGTGCTACATAAATAAATTTGACCGTGATTTTGGAGCTGTCTTATGAGGGATTTGTTTGAAGTGTGTCCCTGAAAAATCTTTTTTCAAGTGGACCTGGCATGTTTTATGTTTTCTGACTTATCTAAAGTGTTGCCACAATGAATTCTTACCTTAAATCTCATCAAAAGATCAAAAAAAGTAATGTAAAATAAACTTGTATCCAAGTCTAACAGACTCTACAGTGCAAGATATTATTTCCAGTAAGTATGTTGCCTGGTCAGCAAAAAAAAAAAATCTCTGTGGTTATATGGGTCTACCCAAGATCCTTGATGGAGTCCCAGTTCCGCCCAAAACCTTCTGTTACTCCTACTAAAGATCCTTGATGCAGTCCCTTTGACCAGTATGGCTACTGGGTCGAAAATAAACCAAAACTGCACAGATTTATTATTCTTTAAAAGAATAATCAGCCTGTGTAGTTTTACTTTATTTTGTACATCATTTTTATTTTCAATAAACGTTTGCTCTGTGTAAAAGCATCAATGACTTTGATTAATGCTTTTTCATGAACCAGTCATGTGACCTCAGCAGCTTTAAACGTGTCGAGCTGGCTATGCTCACAAACACTGGGTCCAGAAAATGTCCTCATCAGAACTGTTGTTCTGCACTCGTTGCTTTCATCATCACACCATCTGACTCTTTCTCCGGCAGACTTCCTGTGCGTGTCCTCTCGTGTCACTTTAAATCTGTGTCTGGGCACTCCTGCCTCCTCCACTTCCACACAGCGAGAAAACAACTAAATCAACATCAAAGTCTCTCTGGTTCAGCAGCCGAGTTTCAGTTTGTCTCTTCAGGTTCATGAAGGTGAGGTGAAACAACAAAATACAACAAACATAAGAGCATTTGTGCCCATTTACCAGCTTATTGGCTGCTCAAATGTCTTTATTTGTCTCAGTGACATTGTCATAGTTTGGAGCTGATGTCCTGCTTCATGTTTGTGAGTTGAGGTTGATACAACAAATTAGATTCATAATCTAACAACAGTGACCCGGTAAACCATCCAGTTTGTCAAAGTGTTTTGTGAAGTCTCACATGGCAGCAACATTCACATTCTTCCTCTATGAGCAATTAATATTTCAGTATTTAACAATGATCCCTCCAACCTTTCAGAGCCATGATGCTTTAAAAATAAAGGACAGAAAACATAAGAACATGAAAGAAAACATATAGCATTTGCAGGTTTCATGCACAGAAACAGTTAATTTGGCATTGTTTGTCTTATTTGAAAATAAATATGTAGACGTCTGAGTTAAACTCAGTTGTAACTGGATGGAATTGATACCCAGAGTGATATTTCAGTGAAATATAATTAGTTTTCAAGACAACAAAGAGGTCAAAGTTACTAGTTCCACCTGGACATACTGCCTGTTCAAACACCCGCTAAAGTTAACTCATCATCATTACTTCACTGATTCCTAGTTTAACAGGGCTGCTATTCTACAATTCACATGTACGTACTCCGTGTGTCGTCTGTCTGTCCACATCAATTTTGAATGTGGTGACATCATCCATTGCTGAACTGTCTTGCGGGTTGCATGTTGTGGTGGCGGGGCATGGTTCTGCAGATGAGAGGGGAAGCTGCAGCTCAGGAAACCTGAGAGGGACTGATTAGCACACCTGTGCTGCATGTGTCAATCAAGTTCCTTCGATTTAACCAGCAGAACGCTGGCTCTTGGGAGGGACGGGAACCAGACCAGCAGCCAGGTGTATTTGTCACTGTGACGGCCCTGTTGGGTGACTGGCTGAGCTGCTGCAAGGATGGCTTCATTGAGTAGTGTGTAGCAGTCACTCACTGGAAACACCTGTGTTGCTTCTTCAGCCCTGCATAGAAGGGAGAGATGTTGTGTTGCACTGGGGTAATGGTATTGGGCCCATCCCTCTCCTCACTTGTCCGACATGGTCTTGGTTTATCACGGTTTGTTGTCTTGGTTCAGTTTGGTTAAATTAACTTCTTATCTACAATAGGTTTGATATATTCTATTTTACTTTTTTTTTTGACAATAAATATAAATAATGTCCTTGTGTTGTTTTTCCCTCTTTTTGTCACAGTTACACTACAAAGTGTGGAATAAAACTCATGAAGATTGAAGTCTGTCGGAATGGTTATGCTAAATTGGACCCCAGTAGCCGGTACTTGCTACTGGTGTGTTGTGTTGGTTCTGTTGCTTCTTTCAAACATTGAGAAACATTCAACTTTCCATACATCAACACACGCATCAGCCAATAAGGTTGTAGCAAGGTAGCACATGCCAATGAATTACAATAGTTAACCCTAACCCTACCCTGCCCCCACTCCCCCTTTTTCAGTTTTCATTGTGACATTTCCTGGTAAATTAATGCAGGTGTTCACAGACTTTCTCTTGCTTCTGTCTATAGTTTCATACATCTTTCTTAGTTCACTTTTACGTGTGCAGCAGTGAGAGCTGTCTTACATCTGGTGAGACTGAGATATAGGCAACTCTCCATTTAGCTTTAGCTGTGGTCAGCAGCCAGATAGCATCTGCCCTTTCCTGGGGCCCACTAATCCATAGAGCACTGTGACAATTATCAATGATCAATGTCTATTTACCCACCATTCATTGGACTGAATAGTTGCAGTTGAAGAAAGCTGTCTGTCTGCTTTATTTATTTTAATCATTAGGTCAGATGTAAAAGTTGTGAACAGTGAGGTTTTAGTTCCGCCACTAAGATGAGGTCAGTCTCCCGGTTCTCCTGCTTGTTTGTTTGTTTGTTGGAAAATAGCAACTTTTTGCAACATTTTGACATTAATTTACAACAGATGTAAAATTGAAAATTTTGTATAATTTCAACTTTTTATCCTAAAACCAAATAAATAAAAATTAATTTTACAAAACAGCTTTGACAAAAATTAGCAATTATTTGTTCTAAAGTATTTTTCAATCGTTTCCTAAATCATAACTTTCTGACATAAACCAGCTGCTCTCCACCTCATTCCACTCTTCTGAATCAAAAGGGCAGTTACACTAAAGTCTTGTTGTGACGGCGCACCATCACAGAGAGCAGGCTAAACAGGAGGAGAAAGGGGTGGTGCAGTTCATCCTGGAGATGAGAGAACGCTTGGCCAAGTACAAGGAGGAGGCAGAGACCAACCTACAGGAGGCGCAACAAGCACAAAAGACCTGGTATGACCAGCAGGCACGACAGCGTGACTTCACACCAGGGCAGAAGGTGCTCCTACTCCTCCCATCCTCCACCAGCAAGCTCCTGTCCAAATGGCAAGGCCCGTACGTCATCACCCAGAAGATGGGTCTGGTGACATAGAAGTACATCATCCTGATAAAAAGAAACAAAAACAGACTAACTACATTAACTTATTAAAGGAATGGAAGGAACCTCAGATCCCAGTGGTGATAGCTGGCGATGAGTTGGACAAAGAGAATCCAAGCTGGGACACCTTCACCCAGACCGCTACGCCCGAGCTAGCATATCTTACACCGGACCAAGCATCACAAGTGCAGGAGGTGTTCCGGGAGGTGCCAACCTTGTTTGGAGTGAGGCCAGGCCGGATTTCAGTCACCCAGCATGTCATTCGGTTGAAGGACAACCGACCCATCCGACAACGACCATACCAGATACCGCAGCAGCTGGTGGGGAAACTGAGAGAGGAGATCACCACTATGCTCGAGATGGGACTGATTGAACCATCAGATTCCGGGTTGTGCAGTCCAATGGTCCTCCTCACTAAAAAAGTGAGCATTTGGGGTGTCATCAGGGGACATGGGGTTAACTTTCACAGTTATGCCGATGATACACAATTGTACATCTCCATGTCTCCTGATGACACCGGGCCGATTGAGACCCTTTTTAACTGCATCTTAGATATCAAATCTTGGATGGCAGAAAACTTTTTACAGCTTAACCGGGACAAGACTGAAGTTTTAGTTATCGGTCCTGATGCCCTGAGAGAGAAACACATATCTAAGCTACAGACATTGTCCCTTACACCATCCCTTCAATTAAAAAACCTGGGTGTTATATTTGACTCTGAGCTTAGTTTTATTCCACACATTAAAAACATTACAAAGGTAGGTTTT